>CM044005.1:30280690-30360754 GCA_024085815.1 Flaveria linearis
TGCAAATTCACAAAATGAAAAAGGAAAAAGAAGATATATGATGATATCCTCTACAGCTAGGTTACTCTTATATATATAGTTACTTGTAATGTTTTTATTTTGATGAAATTTATTCTTGGAGGATATGTTTAACATCTCACTATACTACAAACATTTATGTTAGATTAGGAACCTGTTCTAAAGAAAGTGTTTAGGCCTACATATAACTTTTACTTGAAAGGAGTCAAAAGACTCGCTAAATAAAATTAAACCTAATATTACTTTGACTGAAGGGTGGATGTGGGAGGGTTTCAACGAGGTGGAGGCTGGATTTTATTTGAATGAAGAACATTTCTCTCTAAAAAGGTCTTGTATTCACGCAGTTAACCTCTTTATGTGCTTACCTGTTTATTAACTTTATTGGCCTTCTTTTGTTTTGTAGGTCAAATCATGTGTTACCTTGTAGGCCACCAGGTATCGTGCTGGATATTAAGAAGTCATCACACAAAAAGTTATCTAAATGGCTACAATCTAAATCTTCAGAAGGATTGGTAATTTTGTTACCTTTTGTGGTTTTCTTTCCTTTTTGCTTTCTAATTGCCATTTTTCTGTAGCAACTTTAAATAGATTTACTTTTCAGATAATATCAGGGATGCTTATTTTCTATTTGTGAAAATTAAAATAAACAAAACAAATTAGTGTCTGTTTTATGCAGTTTATATAGGTTAAATTATATAGTTGTGTCTAGACAAAATAGGTATGGCTTATTCCTATGTTTGACGGAGCTTAAAAGGTTCCATATATATTGATTAAGATCATAGGTAGAAATAACAATACAAGGTTAGTCAGGGGTTCTTTGGATGCGTTTTACTATTTTTAAAGTGATTATGACATATTGATCAGTCGGAATTGGATAAAAAACTGTTGTAAATGGGTTCTAGAAGCTATATGATAGAATCTAAGGATTTTTGGCAGGCGAATGATTCAACTGGAATTAAAGGCCCAATTCGAGAAGGGCAAACTCTCCAACATACAATACTAACGATAGACAAATTTTAGAATGACTAATTAAAAAAACAAGCCTGCTATTAATAAAACTAACACTCTCTAACTGCTCCTGAAATTGGGGCTGTGAATTACTCCCCACCACTCCATCATGCCACTACTGTCGTGACCCAACGGGTCAACCCAATTCCTGAAAACCGCATGAAAATCCGATACAAGTTGATTCAGCTCCTTGTGCGAGTCGTCTCGGTTCTTTCTCCTGGAGTACACGTGCTGGATTCTATCATTGCTTCCCCCATGGTAAAATGCCTTGTCCTCAAGGCGAAAATCAGGGAATTGAGCAGCTAGTAAGTCATATTGCTCCTAGGTGGCTTCTTCGATAGGACGGTTGCACCATGAAACAAGTAACTCCAAGATATGACGGCCCCCTTCCCGAACCCAACGATGAAAAAGGACAGAAGAAGGGAGTAGATCCAGCTCCCAGTCTTTAGTAATGGGTAGAGGGGCGGGTGTAAACCATGAGCAAGTTTGAGCATGGAGACGTGAAAGACGGGATGGATTTTGGAGTCGGGGGGAAGTGCCAGCTCATATGCAACTGGACCAACTAATCGGGTGATTCTATATGGACCAAAGAAACGGGCTGAAAGTTTCTCATTTCGGCGCTTGGCCAAACTACGTTGGTGGTACGGCTGAATCTTCAGAAAAACATAATCACCCACCTGAAAGGAAACAACACGGCGTTTACCATTGGCTTGAGCACGCATGCGATCTTGAGCTTTGCGGAGATGAGATTGTAACAGTTTGATCATATCGTCCCTCTGGATAAGTTGCTGCTCCAATTCATCATTCTTGGTGTCACCAGGTTGGTAGGGGAGGATTGGAGGTGGTGAACGGCCGTAGACCACAGTGAATGGGGTGGTGCCGGTTGATGTATGGTACCCGGTATTATAAGAAAATTCCGCCCATGGAAGGTAGGTACTCTATTTGGTAGGCTGTTCGTGAGCAAAACAACGAAGATAAGCTTCAAGGCAGCGGTTGAGGACCTCTGTTTGTCCATCTGTTTGAGGATGATAGCTAGTGCTAAGCTGTAGTTTGTTTTGACTCAAACGAAAAAGTTCCTGCCAGAAATGACTAAGGAAAATAACATCACGGTCGAAGACAATGGAGCGGGGAAAACCGTGGAGACGAACAATTTTCTTGCAAAACACCGAGGCCACTGTCTTGGCTGTAAATGGGTGAGATAAACTGATAGAACCCAAAAGATTATATTGATTGAAATAAAGAGAACAAGGATAGTGCCTGATTCGAGATAGGCGATCTCCAAATACAAACAAGTACAAAGGTAATTCAAAAATGACATGCAAGAAATGAAACACTCAAACAAATATATAATCTGAAATTTTCTTTAGTGGTTTCCTTTCCATCTTTTCAGCTCAACTACCCCACTAACCTTCCAGCATTTCCTCCTTCCCTTTTAGCTCCACTCCACTTACTTTTCCTGCTGTTTGTCCCTTCTTTTCAGCTCCACTGTCCAGTTGTTTCCCTCCACTCGTTTGACCCGGTTTACCCGGTATTGGGTCCGTATCAATGCTTCCTGCCCGGAAAACCGACTTGCCCTCAAGTCGGGTATGAAAAGACAGAGCTGCTGGTGCATTATCGTGTGCCTCGAATTGTTCGACAGTGAAATGGCAAAACGTAGCAGGTTGCTGACGGTCCGGTGGAAGTCCTTGTAGCTTGTGATCCTTACCATTGACAGAGAACTTCAAAAACATCTCCTTCCAATTTGCTTGAACCGTATTAAGCGTTGCTAACCATTGAATACCGAGTACCACATCGGCTCCCCCTAAGGCAAACGAGTAGAAATCTTGGGTCACCTGTAGGTCAGAAATTTGCAGCGAGACATTCTTGCAAATCCGATTGCAACGGAGAATATCACCATTCCCAATTTGTACACCGAACGGAGAAATAAACTGAGTAATGAGCTTCAATCACTAACCAACTTATCCGAAATGAAATTGTGCGTGGACCCGCTATCAATCAGAATGAGTACCTCTGATGTGCCCAGAATGCCCTGAAGTTTCATGGTTGTTATGGATGACTGACCAAAAAGCGCGTGAAGGCTGATTTTAGCCAGCTCATCAGCACTAATCTGCTCGCTTATTGCTGCTTCTTCGCCCTCATCAGCTATCTCAAGGAGCTTGAAAGTCCCCGGTTTACAACGATGCCCGGGACCATACTTATCTCCACACCGAAAGCATTCCCCCCGCAGGTACCGCCCCTGTTTTTCGGCATCTGAAAGACGATTTTCTGTTGGTTTTTGGGCTGCAACAGCTGGGATCAATGTGTTTGAAGTGGCTGGAGTTGGATCCATCTTGACCGAAGATAAAGAAGAGTTGGAATTTTTTCCCCGTCTCCTATGGCTAACTTTGGATTCGAATTCAAAAGCTATGCTCATAGCTTTGTAAACAGTCCTTGGTTTGTGGATTCTAACATCCGCCTTGAGATCATCTTTGAGGCCGTTTAGGAATACACCTAATAGGCAATGTTCGGGCCAATTAGTGACCCGAGAAGACCGTTTGGCGAATTCTTGTCGGTACTCTTGCACCGTACCGGTTTGCCGAATGCTACACAAGTGTTCATCCGGATTTTGAAACTCGGCAGGACCGAAATTTTTCTGCAGAGCGTGAACTAATTCTTCCCAAAACTCAATAGCTTGATCGGTAGAAAGCCAAGAATAGAGATCCAGGGCATCACCCTCTAAATGCATTGCTGCCACATCCACACGCTCCTCTTCCGGCACATTGTAATACCGGAAATATTTCTCGGCTTTGAGAATCCAACCACGCGGGTCTCCATCACTAAATGTTGGAAAATCAATTTTGTTGTAAGGTCGATGCCGTCCCTGATTCCAGGAGGATTCAGCTTCATCTTGCTTCCCAAAACCACCGCTTGATTTCCCTTTTGACTGAACCTGCGTTTTGAGATGTGCGACATCTGCTTTTAGGGTCTCCATGGAGTCCAACTTAGTCATGATTGCTGCAAGTTGCGTTGCAATTTGATCCGATTGAACACCGCTACCATCACTTCGTGTTTGCACCATTTTCACGTTTCCCGGCAATGGAACCAAATGATAGAACCCAAAAGATTATATTGATTGAAATAAAGAGAACAAGGATAGTGGCCTGATTCGAGATAGGCGATCTCCAAATACAAACAAGTACAAAGGTAATTCAAAAATGACATGCAAGAAATGAAACACTCAAACAAATATATAATCTGAAATTTTCTTTAGTGGGTTTCCTTTCCATCTTTCAGCTCAACTACCCCACTAACCTTCCAGCATTTCCTCCTTCCCTTTTAGCTCCACTCCACTTACTTTTCCTGCTGTTTGTCCCTTCTTTTCAGCTCCACTGTCCAGTTGTTTCCCTCTACTCGTTTGACCCGGTTTACCCGGTATTGGGTCCGTATCATAAACACATGAAGTGGGCATACTTACTCGGTCGGTCAACGCCCGCTAGGATAGTATCAAAGCGGTTGGAGACGGGCAAACACATAATGAAATCCATGGAGAGATCCTCCCATATGCGATCGGGATGGGCAGGGGTTGAAGCAGTCCGACGGGTGCTAAAGTTTGATATTTCTGCTGTTGACAAGTGAGGCATTGCTGCACGTAGAGTCGAACATCCTGTTTCATGCGCGGCTAGAAATATTGAGTAGAGAGGCGTTTAAAAGTCTTCAAGAATCCGCCATGACCGCCAGTGGGGGTGTTATGCGCCTGATATAACAACTGAAGCTGCACTTGAGGGAGGTCAGGGATAACTAGCCGCCCATTATGAAATAAAAACTGACCTGCTAGGGAGAAGTTGGGCATCGACTTGGGATCTGATTGCAATCTCTGAATGATGTCGCTGGTGTACGGGTCGGAAGACAGCCCCCTCCGAATATCCCCAACATCTAGACAATGAGGAACGGCTAAGGTGAGTAAGTCTCCTGTATGTGGCATGCGGGATAGGGCATCCGCTCCCCTATTCTCCTTCCCTGCGCGATGACAAATGGAGAAGTCATACGGCATCAGTTTCAACAATAACCGTTGCTGCTCGGTAGTGGTGATACGTTGCTCGAGGAGGAACTTCGAGGTATAATGGTCAGTGCGAATCAAAAATGACGACCCACCAAGTAATGATTCCATTTCTGCACCGCCAAAACCAAGGCAAGTAACTCGCGATCATAGGCAGATTTGAACCGATTGGCCGGTGAAAAACCTTTGCTGAAATATGCCACGGGATGTTCATCCTGAGATAAAATTGCCCCCACACCATCTGATGAAGCATCGCACTCCACCACGAATACCTTCGAAAAATCCAGCAGCCTAAGAACAACAGCGGTTATGAGGGCTTGTTTGAGAGCGACAAAGGCGGCAAGAGCTTCCTCCGTCCATGTAAACCCATCCTTTTTAGTAAGGACCGTGAGAGGGCGCGTAATCAAACCGTAGTTACGCACGAAGCGCCGTTAATTAAGATTGAATGGCTGTTTAACATTGGAGGGTGTTGGCCAGGATTGAATGGCTGCAATCTTTTCCTGCTCCACGTGTACTCCAGCTGCAGTCACAACATGCCCTAAAAAAACCACTTCCGATTGACCGAAGCAACATTTGGTGAGTTTGACATAAAACCGATAATCATGTAACAATTTCAGGGCCTGCTCCATGTGCTGAATGTGCGTGACCATATCGGAGCTGTAGATTAAGATATCATCAAAGAAGACGAGGATGAAACGACGCAGAAATGGGCAAAACAAGTCGTTCATAATAGCCTGGAACGTGGAAGGTGCGTTAGTGAGCCCAAAGGGCATCACTTTAAACTCATAGTGCCCCGAATGAGTGCGAAATGCTGTCTTGTGCACGTCTTCCTCCGCGACCCTGATTTGATAGTACCCGGAATGAAGATCCAGCTTAGAAAAGATAGTGGCGCCATATAATTCGTCTAGCAGCTCGTCGATATTGGGGATTGGGTATTTATCGGCGATGGTAATTTTGTTTAGGGCCCGATAATCCACACACATTCTCCATGAGTTGCCTTTTTTCTTCACCAACAGGACCGGGCTTGAAAAGGGACTTGTGCTTGGCTGTATAAACACCGCGACCAATAGTTGCTCAACCTGGGTTTCAATTTCAGTTTTTTGGGAGTGTGGGTAACGATAAGGTCGAATATTTGGAGGGGTGGCATTGGGGATAAGGTTGATAGAATGGGTTTGAAAGCGAGGGGGGTAGCTCTTGGGGTTCTTCAAATACGGTTGAGTACCGGTTTATAATGGGCTGCAGTTGAGGGGGTGTAGGCGGGTTATGGGCTGGGTCAACCGCCAGATGCTGAAATGTTGATGACTTTTGGGGGCCAGATGGGATAATTTATATCGCTTGCCCTCAATGGTGAACACCATAAATAATTCGCGCCAATTTGCTTGAACGGTGTTTAAAGTGGCCAACCACTGGATTCCCAATACCAAGTCCGCCCCTCCTGGGGAGAAGGGTTGAAAATCTTGAGTAATCTTGAGATCTTCAACCTGCACAGTTAAATCCTTGCACACACTTCCACATTGAATTACATCCCCATTCCCAATTTGGACCCCAAATGGAGGGACCAATTGAGTGGATAGATTCAGTTCACTAACCAAAACATCAGATATGAAATTGTGGGTGGAAACCCCATCCACCAAAATAAGAATTTGGGTAAAATTTAGCATACCATGGATCTTCATAGTCGTGGGGTGGGACTTACCAAGAATCGCATGTAAACTAATCTCCGCTATGTCTTCTGGTGTTTTATCATTGTCAGAGGCTGCTGTTTGGGGAGATTCATTGATGTCTTCATCCGCTTCCAGCACCTTAAATGTTCCTGTTTTGCATCTATGCCCCGGACCGTATTTATCCCCATATCTGAAACATTCCCCCTTCAAGAATCGTGATTGCTTCTCGGCGTCGGACAGCTTGGGTTCTAGTTTGGAGTCGGTTCTTGGAGCACCTGTTGTAGTCGATGAGGGAGATAATGGTTTCGAATCTGCCCGAAGTTGGGTTCCCCATGTATTCTTCCTTTCTGAACGAGTATGCTGCAGTTTGGATTCAAACTCGAGCGCGAGGCTCATGGCCTTATAGACGGTCCGTGGTTGTGAATTCGCACATCGGCTTTTAGTTCTTCCTTAAGGCCATTTAGAAACACCCCTAGGAGGCAATGGTCGGGCCAATTCGTAACCCGAGAAGACCTTTTGGCGAACTCCTGTCGATATTCATGCACAGTTCCCGTTTGACGTATGCTGCACAAATATTCATCAGGGTTCTGGAATTCGGGGGGGCCGAAGTGCTTCTGCAGGGCGCCGGTTAACTCTTCCTAGTAAGTAAGATCTTGTTCCGCTGCCAACCATAAGTAGAGGTCAAGGGCATCGCCTTCAAAGTGCATCGCCGCATCATCCACCACCTCTTCATCGCTGGTGTTATAAAATCGAAAGTATTCCTCGGCCTTTAGGATCCATCCGCGGGGATCACCACCACTAAAGGCTGGGAATTGGATTTTGTGGTAGGGTCGGCGGTTGAAATTGGAATAACTGCCTTCTTCATCATCGAATTTTCGACCCCCATTTTTGAATTTCTCCTCGGTCGCTACATGCCGCTTCAATTCAGCCATATCTTCCTTCATGGTCTCCACAGCCTCAAGTTTGCCGCAATGGCTGCCATTGCGCTGCGACGGGATCTGATTGTCCACCTTCCGAATTACCCCGAGTAACTACCATGATGTTTCCCGGCAATGGAACCAATGATAGAATCTAAGGATTTTTGGGAGGTGAATGATTCAACTTGAACTAAAGGCCCAATTCGAGAAGGGCAAACTCTCCCAACATACAATACTAACGATAGACAAATTTTAGAATGACTAATTAAAAAAAACAAGCCTGCTATTAATAAAACTCACACTCTCTAACTGCTCCTGAAATTGGGGCTGTGAATTACTCCCCACCACTCCATCATGTCACTACTGTCGTGACCCAACGGGTCAACCCAATTCCCGAAAACCACATGAAAGTCCGATACAAGTTGATTCAGCTCCTTGTGCGAGTCGACTCGGTTCTTTCTGAAAGTTTCAATGGTATTGAATTTTCTGATGATTGTTTATTGAAACATAACAACCCTTTAAAGAGGGATACAAGATAACCCTACCAATAAATGAGGAATCCTAATCGGTCCATATCACAATAGATTAATATCACCAATAATTAATAATAACTAATCCTTTAAATATCATCGGTTAAGACTCCCCCGCAGTTGGAGCGGGAATAGGAAAAACGCTCAAGCTGGAACGAAAAGACTGAAACAACTGTTTAGACAGTCCCTTGGTGAAGATATCTGCATACTGAAGAGCCGAAGGAACATGAAGAACCCGAATATGACCAGTGCGAACCTTTTCTCGAACAAAGTGAATATCAATCTCAATATGTTTAGTTCGCTGATGTTGAACCGGGTTATCTGATAAGTAGACAGCAGAAACATTGTCACAATAGATTACGGATGCTTTGACAAGGGGAAGCCGTAATTCAAGCAATAAATTACGCACCCAAGTAGCTTCGGCTACGGCATTTGCAACACCACGATATTCTGCTTCAGCACTGGATCGAGAAACAGTAAGCTGACGTTTAGAGGACGAAGAAATCAAATTATCACCCAGGAATACACAGTAGCCACTAGTGGACCGTCGAGAATCCGGGCATCCGGCCCAGTCAGCATCAGAATAGGGAACCAAGGAGTGGGTGTTTGATCGAATAAGACGAATCCCATAAGCAAGAGTACCCTGTAGATACCGAAGTATTCGCTTTAAAAAAACAAAATGCGGGTCGTGAGTTCATGCATGAACAAGCACACCTGTTGAACCGCATAACTGATGTCAGGACGTGTGAAAGTAAGATACTGAAGTGCCCCTGCCAAACTCCGATAGAGGGTAGGATCATGAAAAAGCGGGCCTTCCGTCGCACTAAGCTTGGAGGAGATGTCCACGGGAGTGCTACATGGTTTACAGGAAGCCACAGAAGCACGAGAGATGATTTCTTTGGCATACTGCGATTGATCCAAAAATAACCCAGAGGATGTGCGAGTGACCCGAATCCCCAAAAAATGATGAAGGTTGCCCAAATCGGTCATAGCAAACTCTCGGAGAACATACAAATGAGATCCTGAAGCAGTGAATCAGAAGAGGCGGTGAGGACAATGTCATCAACATAAAGCAGTAAATACGCCGTGTGAGAGCCCCGTGTGTAGATGAATAGAGATGTGTCACACATACTGTTCCAAAACCCCTGAGATAAAATGTAAGTAGCGAATCGAGTGTACCATGCACGTGGCGCTTGTTTGAGACCGTAAAGAGACTTCTTCAGCTTACACACAAATTAGGATGCCGTTGATCCATAAACCTGGGTGGTTGGTGCATAAAAACAGTTTCGGTTAAGGGCACCATGTAAAAAAGCATTCTTGACATCCAATTGATGGATTGGCCAAGAACGGGAAACAGCAATGGACAGAACAGTCCTAATAGTAGCTGGTTTAACCACTGGGCTAAACGTGTCCTCACAATCAATTCCAACAGTTTGCGACTTACCATTAGCAACCAGTCGTGCTTTGTATCTTTCGAGTGAGCCATCTGAGTTAAATTTGTGACGGAAGAGCCACATACATCGAATAACTGGCCTGTTAGGTGGTCTAGGTACAAGATCCCATGTGTCGTTTACCTGTAAAGCATTGAACTCGGTCTGCATGGCAGTCAACCAATTAGGGTCGGCAAAGGCTTTAGCATAGGTAGTAGGGACCGGGGAAATGGCAGTGGTGGCATGAATTTGTTTGGCCTTTGACCGAGTGGTCATGGGATGAGTGTTAGAGGATGTGGCTGTGGTAGGAGGAGGCTGGTGTGTGGACGGAGTAGGTACAGCTGTGGGTACTGCAGGGGTGGTGAGGATGGTAGGACGGGGGCGACGGGTATAAACAATAGGAAAAGGAGATGAAGCGTGGATCGGTGGTTTGGGAATTGGGGGAGTAGGGGAAGGTATATGAGGTGGCGGGGAAAAAATAAAGCCGGGGGTGGAGTTTCATCCAAAAAACGATAGGATGTGAGCGATGTGTGGATAGTATAAGGGAATGTAGTCTCATCAAAGGTTACATGACGAGAAATGGAGACTTTCCCAGTAGTGGGATCAAAGCACCGATATCCACGAAAATCCGAAGGGTATCCGAGAAAAATGCAATGAACTGACCGTGGATGAAGTTTGTGCGGTTGGGTGGCAGAAGTGTTCGGATAGCATGCACATCCGAAGACACGTAAGTGGTCGTAAGTCGGATGCCGAAGGTAGAGAGCAAAGGTGGGGGTGAAGTAATTTAGGCGTTTTGTGGGAAGAATGTTGTGTAGGTAAGTGGCCGTGTGTAATGCTTCCACCCAAAAGGAAGGGGGAAGATGGGCATGAATGAGGAGGGAGCGGATGATGTCATTGAGACGACGGATCATCTGTTCTGCACGACCGTTTTGAGAGGATGTTTGTGGATATGAAAAACAAAATAGAAGGCCATGTTGGTGGGCAAAATTTTTGAAAGCATGGTTGTCAAATTCTCCCCCTAAATCGCATTGAAAAGTTTTGATCTTGCGGTTGAATTGAGTGACAATTAACTGATGAAATTTAACGAATGTGGGAAAGGTCTCCGACTTATATCGGAGTGGATAAACCCATACAAAGTGTGAGAAATTATCAATCAACACCATGTAATACTTGTACCCGGATGTGCTAATTACAGGGGATGTCCACAAGTCACAATGAATGATATCAAAAGGAGAAAAAGTAAACAAATGTGATTCATAAAAAGGCAATTGTTTATTATTCGACAAATGACAAGAATTGCAGAAAGTAGAACGTTTATTACAAGGAAAGTTAAAATTTTTGGTAAGAACATCGAGAACTTGAACGCTGGGGTGTCCAAGTCGATCATGCCATGGTAAGGAAACAGCGGAGATAAAGCAAGCTTGCGGAGGAAGTGTTGGTGGCGTGACAGGATAGAGGTTGCCCATGCTATTGTGGCGGGAAAGAAGGCAACCCGTTTTGAGATCCTTCTAAGAAAAACCAAACGGGTCAAATTCAATTGAAACATTATTATCCTGAGTAAAACGACGGACAGAAACAAGATTTTTAATAATGTGAGGGCTATAAAGGATGTTTGGTAAAATGTAGGTGCGATTGTGAATTGGGAGAAAACCGGTGCCCGAGCCCTTAATTGGTAAAAAATTGCCATTACCAACCATGAGTTTAGTGTGTACAGGAGACGAGTCAAGTTGTTGGATCATACCTCGATTATCAGTAACGTGGCGTTCGGCTCCTGTGTCCATGATGAGATTCGGGTCTGTGTACTGCAATTGCATAGTATTAAAGGCTGCACTCAAATCAGATGGTTGAGCGCGTCGAAGCTAGCAATACATGGGCCTTGGGATGGCGGATAACCAACGAAATTGGCTGATGTTTGTGGGGCTGAATGGTGGCTGTTATTTGGCCTCCATGAAGTCTGAGTTGGATATGGGCAGGGTGGAGTATTCCACAAAGCCCACTGTGGATAGGTTGGGTGACCTAATGGAGTTTGGAAGGCCCAATTACCGGACTGAAACCTGTTGCCTCTGCCCCGACCCCCTCGACCACGGCTTCGTCCTCTGCCCCTACCACGGTAAGAAGTCTGCTGGTTCGAGTATGGAGGGGGAGTTGGATCGGCGGAGGGGTGAGGGTTGTGAGTGGGTTGGGTTGGCGGTGCAAAAGGTGTAGGAGAAGGGCTATTTGCCACCATAACTGATGATGCTTTAGGCTGTCTAGCTTCCTGCCGAAGGACCTCATCACGAAGCATCGAGATTGCCGTATCCCAATCAGCGTTTTGAGAATAAATGAGTTGGGCGGTGGTGTCGAACTCCGGAGACAAGCCACGAACCAATTTCAACACGAGTCTGGAGTCTGTTATGGGTTGATCAACATCGGCAAGCTGGTTGGCAATTTCCTTCAACTGCTGACAGTAATCATCAATTGAAGAACAGGCGGTAAGATTGAGATTAACGAATTTTGCATCAAGGGCAGCAGCCTTTGCCTGTTTGTTACTGCAGAAAATCTTTTCCAGTTTCTGCCATGTTTCTCTGGCCGTTGAATCAGTATCAAGAACCCTTGTGAGAAGATCGTCTGAAATAGTGCTGTAAATCCACTGCGAGACGAGTGCGTCCAATTCTTTCCAAGCATCGAACTTGGGATCGGTGGATACCGGTGGTGGTGTATCATCAAGATGGTCCAGAACCTTGTATGCAACAGCGTGAAATTTGAATAGCTTAACCCAGGATGTGTAGGTTACCTTGGTTCCGTCGAGGGTACGTATTTTGATTGAATATTTGTCACTGAATAGGCTGGGTGAAGAGGTACAGGAGCCGTAGGTTTGATGAAGAGCCAGAATCACCATCTGGGTTTGCCATGGAGATAAAAAAAACTGAACCAAAGGGAAGAAGGGGACAGATCAGATGAAAGAAAAGAGAGGGTAGGGTAATCAGAACCGAAGCTCTGATACCATGAAAGTTTCAATGGTATTGAATTTTCTGATGATTGTTTATTGAAACATAACAACCCTTTAAAGAGGGATACAAGATAACCCTACCAATAAATGAGGAATCCTAATCGGTCCATATCACAATAGATTAATACCACCAATAAATAATAATAACTAATCCTTTAAATATCATCTGTTAAGACTTTCTCCTGGAGTACACGTGCTGGATTCTATCACTATAATTGTTAGAAAACAATTATTTGAGTTGACTTCTGCCAAAATTCTGATAATTATAGTGACTTTATAGAAAATAACTTAAGAACTTTTTTGTGACAAGGAGACATTTCTGTAAAATGGGAATAAATTCTCCCAAGATGTTAGGTTTGTGCGGACTATAAGCAATATATATGTAGTTGAAGATGTTCCTGGTAATGTGTTCGTTACACATTTGGTGTTGGTATTGTAGGCTGAGATGGAACAGTCGATATGTATACATAGAATATACAAATTTACATGCATACGCTATATGCATAATTTAATTGCATATATAGGTTTTGGCATTAATTTTGTGTTCCCTGACTCACTTTAAGTTTATAACCTGGCAGATTTCATCAAAAGAAGATAAGCATAAGAAAGAAGTTATGGTCTTGACTATTAACCGCAAGCATCCCGATTACACATCCTTCAGACCTGAAAAGCAACAAGTTGAAAACAAAGAAGAAACCATTGAGCCTGTTAACGAAACAAATAATAACAGTGTTATGGAGGTTATAGAGATTTACAAACCGAGTGTGCATGTAAATCCAATTTTCACATCAGTGGGAGCTGATACACGCCAGCTTTATACTCAATCTGAAGCAAGTGAAGTTGTATTTGCTTATATTGAAAAAGAAAACCTGGTCAAACCAACAAATAAGTCAATTGTGGTTCTAGACGTGATCTTATGTGATGCGTTATTCAAGGGAGCTATTAAAAAAGGATCCACATACCCCTCGGAGATACATAAAAGGATTTAGCACCGACGTTTATAAATAGGATGCAGGCACATCATCAAGTGACTAGAGGAAAAGAAACTGTTGTGAGGAAAGGTAACTTGAAACCTATGCAGATTATGACTGAAAGAAGGCAAGGAAACAAGAAAGTTACAAAACTCTCGGGAATGGAATCGTTTTTGATTGATGCTGAACCTCTGGCATCAGAATTGCAAAAGAAGTTTGCTTGTAGCACATCTGTAACAGAACTACCAGGTATTTATTAGGGGTGGCCATTTCCAAAACAGGAAAATAATCAAGGATTGGGTTGTCATATTTAACCTGTTTAATTAAACAGGTCATGTTTGGGTTGACCAATTTAACTTGGGTTTACTCATCAATTAGTTTAATTAAATAGACGACCCATCAACTCTTTATGACCCATTTAACCTTTTTTTTAGCCCGTCAAGTTGGGGTTGATGTATATGACATGAATGGTGTCTGGGTCAATGGTTTGACCTGCCAACTTGACACGATTCAAACCCCTACACTAGTTATCGCTACAATACAATCAAAATCAGAAACAGACCACAAAGTACCTCTCTGAATTTTTCTTTTTAACAATTCACTAGTTTTAGTAGAAACAATCATTACCTTCGTAAATTTGTTTTGGTAATTGTGATGCATGATGAACAGGGAAGAAGGGGCATGAGGTTTTGGTTCAAGGCGGCGTGATTGATGTGCTTGCTAGATATCTTGTTGAACAATACGGGATACCGAAGAAATACATCGAGGTTCTTGACAAAACAGCTAGGAAATGAAGATGAGTAACATATATCATGTTTTTGATCTATTATTGTTTGTCTGAGCTGATAATATATAGGTGTCATTTTGCATACTAATCTATGTTTTTTGATATCTTGGGATTTTGTGATATGCATGGATTTTCTTGGTTGGATGGTATACAAGAACACTTGTTTAGATTATATACTTTTGTTTTATGGTGTGCACGTTGTGTACGCGACTATGCACACAGTTTAAAGAGAAGTAAAAAAGTACCCGGGTACTTCTGCATACCGGCTTGCATGCTATGAGCAGGTGGACATTCATACATGTAGTTTCGTGCACAACCGAGGGACCTTGTTGCCTTTAGAGGGGCTACAGAGAGTGATGATCTGATTGTTGTGAAAATAAGGGGAGGTATCAGTGAGATGCAAAATGTGGACATCATATGAAACGTACAAAGATGTTTGGATGTGTAAAAGTATCATGGTATCCAACATTTTTTAATAGAAGAATGCCTATATGTTTATCTGGTTGATAAAGGCTTTTTGATTGATGAAAAGAGACTGGTTCACATCTAAATTATATTATATTATAATCTATATTAAAGTAATTGGTCGGTAACTACATGAAACTTTCAAATTTTTTCAGTTTGACCACCAAAATTTTAGGTTTCACAAATTGAATAGCCTAATCTTTCCACCTATTGCTCACAGTCACAACTTGCATCACCTTTAGAGATCCATGGAATTCATACATCGATCTGGACACTGTTGTCTCCATCATCGATTAGCACCTCTTACCACTTCAAATCCTTTTTTTCAGAGTTTTGAACATGATTGCTTGAAGATGAAACATACATTTATTTTTGCACAGAATTTACTTGGTTTGCAATAGAAATCATTTATTTTTGCAATAGTAGGGTTCTTGAAAAACAATCACGGTGGGGTTTCTCTGAGAATTGAAGATAGGTGGTGTCGGAGGACGGAATTTTGGGTTTTTTTTAATCTATTTGTATGTATTCTAATCGACGGAAATGACGGTGGGGTTTTCTCTAAGAATTGAAGTGGAGTGTTTGTCTTTTACATTATGCACCTTAGCCTGAAACTCGCGTCGGGTACTAATCGAAGAGGCTTCTCGATTGGTTGGTCTGTCTCATCGATCTTCATCTTCCTAAGGTGCGATCAATGTTTTTAAAACCAGACCGGAAAGCGAACCGGACGGCCTAGAGGTTCACTGGTCGGACCGGTCGGACCGGATTACGAACCGGATGACGTCATAAACATTTAAAAAAATATAAAAAATTCCAAATATTTATATTAACGAACTGGTGTTCTTTAATCCAAAACAACATCTAAAATACATACCATTCAAGTAAACATAGTCCAAATTAACGAACCGGTGTTCCTTAATCCATATCCAATAATATTTTTATATTAAAATTAAAAAAAAAATTCCAAAAACCGGTTCAACCCGGTTCGCCGGTTCCGGTCGGACCGGTCGACCGCACGAACCGGCCGGTTCAACCGAAAACGGTCCAAAACCACCGAACCGAACCGGCTTCATCACCGATTCCCGGTCGAACCGGTCGGACCGGCCGGTCCGGTCCGGTTTCGAAATCATTGGGTGCGATAATATATTTTGATTTTCATTTCTTTTTTGGTTTTTTTCTTATGTTAAAACCCATCATTGTTAATTTACACAGGAGAAAGCACTTGGGTTTTATTTTGATTTTGAAGGACGTAGTGCGTATGTACATGTATATACACACACATGCTTATCGACTAAGGGGCTGTTTAATTACACTGACTTAGTAAGATCTGACTGAGTCAGAAGCTGATCCATTTAGAAGTTCTGACTGAGTTTACATCTTACTGAAACTTGCCTGTTTGATTCAGTATCTGACTGAATGATAAAATCCCCAAATTACATTTTCAAATCCCCAATTCCATTCTTAAACTTTCTTCAAATCCCCAAACTCACCACCACCACCACCATAACTACCACCTCCGTCACTGCAACAACACCAAAACTCACCACCACCACCACCACAAGGAGGGCGGTTCGTTTGGGTTGTCGAGGGAGGCCCCCGAGGGAGGCCGTGGAAGGGAGTCGTGCGTTTGGGTCGTCGAGGGACGCCGCCTAGGGGGTTGCCAAGGGGGGAAGCACACGGTGGGGAGACCGCTGGAGGGAGGGCGGTTCACGGAGGGTTTGGCTGAGGGTGGGAAGAGGGGGCTAGCACCGTCTAGGTCAGCATCCCGATTTCTAGGGTCTGGGTCAGATCTCCGGACCCGGTCAGAGCACAAACTCGCGCATATCAAACACGCTGACCGACTGACAGTTAGTCGGCCAGCCGGTCAGCCCGGTTAACAACAAATCAAATAGGGCCTAACTTTTGATATGTTATTAAATTAGGTTTTGAATCTTG
Organism: Flaveria linearis; assembly: GCA_024085815.1. Classification (NCBI taxonomy): domain Eukaryota; kingdom Viridiplantae; phylum Streptophyta; class Magnoliopsida; order Asterales; family Asteraceae; genus Flaveria; species Flaveria linearis. Next base: position 30,297,438 of record CM044005.1, read on the forward strand.
CTCAAATGTTAACACAAGAGGCAATAGCATATTTCTAGAAACATGATTTTGAATTTTCACTCTAAAACACTTTAGCAGGTGAATCTCTTTCTAGGGAAAATGGTCTTCAATAAAGGTGCTAATTTTTTTTTGAATGGAGAATTTCATTAAAACAAATGGAATCTCCAAGGAGAAGATAACCGAAAAATCAACACAATTACATTACATCAAAAGAAAATAATTGTCAATCCTTCCAACCCACCCTAGCGAATTTCCCTCTACCGTTAAACCAAAGAAAGCTTAAGGACTTAACGTCCGAAAGCGCTTGAGTAATGATCACATTCGCCACTTTAAACACTTTTTCGTTCCTCATTTTCCAGATTCGCCAACAAGTTATCATCATAATCCCCAAGATTACCTCTTTCTTTGCGGAGGAGTAATTGAGATGCTCGATTGCTCCCTGTACATCACGAACATAAAACAAAAACAGAGGAGGAATTCGACACCATCGAGCGATACCGTTCCGTATACCATCAGTGACCCGGCACCCGGCGAACAAATGATCCACCGTCTCTTCCGCTTCTTCACACATGACGCATAAGTTGTTCCCGACATTAATACTCCTCCTGGATAGCGTTACCTTTGTCGGAATGTGATCTAGCCAAGCTCGCCACAAGAAAGTATTACATTTCGCCGGTATCCAATTGCACCATCTCATCACATTCAATTGATCTTCTTGTCGACTGGTTTGGATCCAAAGTTTAGTATCCTTAACAGTTAAAAGTTGTAACTCACAACTATTCCAACTCCATTTATCCCTTTATGGTAGTCAAAGTGGTTCCAGCAACCATCCGAGTGCAAAGGATCAGTTGTTGGATTTCTTGGACCGAGTTAGGATATTGTTTCCACTCCTATGACATGGCTGTAGACCTGTTACCAGTGCCCAATCTGTCCGCAACATGACACCACTTATTCTATTCAAGACGAAAGAGGTCCCGAAACAGAAATCTAAGGGGTATCCGATCTATCCACGGGTCAATCCAAAATTTCATATCGAGACCATTCCCCACCTTTCCTTGAAACAAATTAATGAAGGCCAAACCATTGACTGACATCCGCGTCCCATATTTAACTATCACAGACCACACTCCCCTCGCGTTCGTGTTGCAAAGAATCGACTGGTAACGCCGAGAGGAACCGTGTATCGCGTAAATAACTCTGCGCCACATAGCCTTAGGCTCCATACGATATCGCCATAACCATTTTAGAAGAAACGCATTGTTCGAGTCGTCCAATCTAGATAACCCGAGACCTCCTTTATCTATCGATTTCGTAACCACCTCCTATCTAACCAAATGGACTTTATTTAAATCTATATTCCCTCCCCATAAAAACTTCTTTATCAACGCCTCGAGTTTTCTTTTAACCACAATCGGGGCCTTGAACAAAGAAAAGTAATAGGTCGGAAGGCTTTCTAAAACAGACTTGATAAGAGTAACTCGGCCAGCTATGGACAAAACTTTCGCTTTCCACCTAGACAACCTTTTTCTGAATACATCAACCATAGGATCCCAATTAGATATCCTGTTCATCTTCGCACCCATTTGAATCTCGAGGTATTTAAAGGGAATCTCTCCCGATGTACACCCTATCTCAGCGGCTTTAACACCCAGGTCAGCCCCGTTAATCCCAACCCCGAACAAAGTGGACTTTGAGATATTGATCTTTAAGCCCGAGCACAAATGAAAAATTCTCAAAATTCTTTTTAAGCACCTTGAAGTTATCCTCCGACCATTCTCCCATAATCATAGCATTGTCTGCAAAAAATAAATGAGAAACACAAGGGCCATCATTAGGGAGCTTTAAACCTGTGAATAACCCGTCATCACACGCCTTTTTAATAAGCCCCGATAAAGCTTCCATAGCGATAATAAAGAGAGAGGGGGATATCGGGTCTCCTTGACACATGCCTTTCTCACAATCAAACTCGAAAGTCGGGGACCCATTAACTAGGACTGACGATTTAGCCGAAGATAGAATCCCATAAATCCATCCGCACCAAATATCCGGGAAGCCCATTTGTCTCATAACCATCACCACAAACCCGCAGTTATTGTTATCGTACGCTTCTCAAAGTCTATCTTGAACATGAATACCTATTTCTTGTACCTTCTAGCCCAGTCCAAAATCTCACTGACCACCAATGGACCATCAAGAATGTATCTACCCGAAATGAAAGCCGTTTGAGTCTCGTTTATCATATTATCCATTACCTTCTTAAGTCTGCGAGCGAGCACTTTATAGATAACTTTATTCACCACCCCAATCAAATTAATAGGCCTATACTCACCCAACGTCACCGGATCTTGAATTTTAGGGATCAAAGTTATGAAAGACGACCCAACGCCACGTCTAATGGAAGCGTTAGAATGGAAATCTTGAAGATTAGATTAACATCCTGCACAAAAAGATACCAATATTTCTTTAGTAAACGGAAATTAAAACCGCCAGGGCCCGGGGCTTTATCGCTTCCACAACTGACTGTAGCTTCTTTGATCTCTAACTCTGTAAAAGGTGTCACCAATTCCCCCATATCATTCGAAGAAACCTGCTTCAATCCGTAACAGTTGAGAACAGGCCGGATCTTTAACTCTTGAGTGAACTTATTTCTGAAAAACCGAAGAACTTCATATTTAAGGATACTTGGCTGAGACTCCCATACACCATTCACCATAAGACCCGGAATAGCATTAGAGGCCTTCTACTCTTAAGACAACCATGAAAAAACGCCGTATTTTTGTCGCCTTCTTTAGCCCACTTCACCTGGGATTTTTGTTTAATATCACTAGATCTCCATGATTCTAGTTCTCGCAACCTCATAATACTTTCTTCATAAATCCAGGCTTCCTCCTCAGAGAGCTCTTTAACTTCCATCAAAACTTGAAGGTTATCGATATCTTGTCTCAAGACTTTCTCCTCTTCTGATTCTAAGTCTTTAACATTTTTTATCCAATACTTCAATACCACTTTGATATTTTTCAGCCTGGTCAATAATCGCAAATCTGGAAAACTAACCATACCACCCAACATCCTTTACCGCAGCAGACTTCACCACATCATCAATCCCATTCCGAGCCAACCAAGAATTGTAAACTCGAAAAGGCTTCGAACCAAAATTCCGATTGACAAATTTAAAAAGCAAGGGGCAATGGTCAGATAACTCACAATATGACACACGGTATTCCGCATTAGGCCAATCCAAGAGAACGTTCGGAGATAAAAAAATACGGTTGATTCGGCTGATTTTATCTTCAACGTTATAAGTAAATTTCATTCCCCTTAAAATATGCTCACATAACCCCATATCATCTATAAAATCATTAAATTCCCGAGCCGCCATCGCGTCAAACTTAGAATTCTTCCGTTCGTCGTTGTTTCGGACACAATTGAAATCCCCCCATTATTAAATATTGTTGATCATAACTGAACACATTCTTAATCTCAGCCCAGACTCTTCTTTTGTCTACAATCTTGTGTGGGACATAAACATTCCCACAGATACATTCCTTCCCATTATCTTTTAAAAAATCCACTAAAAATAAGAAATTGCGATGTTTAACCACTGACTACATAGAAAATACCTTGGGATCCCACATCGACAGCAGCCCACCAGACCTACCACTAGCCGGAACCCACTCGGACACAAAGTTATCATTACCCCATATCCTTCCCAAATTAATCCCGTCTAACAAAACAAGTTGTGTCTCTTGAATAAGAACCATACCTGCTTTGTTAGTTCTCCGTAAATTCCGAATTCAATCCCACTTCTTATCGTCTCCCAGTCCACGTGCATTTAGAGAGAGAACATTCATTGATTCACTTCTTGAAACCCTTCTTCCCTAACCATCTTGTTAATAGACTCTTCAAACAACACAATATTGGTGGCACCAAGTTTAACACCTAACTCAACAGTGTCGTCAACTTCCTTTTGGAAATCAACGTTCACCACCGAGTTAATTTGTACGTCGCCTTCCACAGCCTCTGTTTCAACGGTATTCTTCTCAGCAGGACAAGCTCTGTTTAAATCAAGAGTGCAATACACCTCTTGGGCTGCTTCCTTTTCCACGTGATATTGGGCTTGGGCCGGTGTACCATAGACTTTATTAAAAAACCTATCCAAATCAAATAAGTTTTCCCCACTTCTGGGCCTCTTTTTGGGTCTATCTTGGCCCATGGTGAAACAGATCCATTTTTCCTAGCCTTTCTTCTAAATCCCTTTGACTTTTTAAAATACCCCAATTAATATCTTCCTTATCAATACGTTGACCATTTTGAATATCCTCCTAACTCATAACCAATGTTTTCAGAACCGGATCGGACATCGAACCGGATCGGACGTCGAACCGGACGCCTTACTAGTTTGGTGGTCGGACCGGTCGGACCGGATGGACCGGATTTAAATATATTTTAATTATATTTATATATTTAATTAAATATAAGTAATTTATATATGATTTATACATATATTTTATAGTTATATATAAAACTTAACTATATTTGTATATCCAACGTACTAATTTATGGTTTAACACTCCGTTTTTACCCACTAAAATAAAAAAAAAATTGAAAACCGGTCAGAACCGGCCCGGTTCGCCGTCCAACTGCCGGTTCGGGTACGACCGGCCGGTTCAACCTACCAAAAACGAACCACCGCTGACCGGACCGGACCAGGCCCTGATTCGCGGTCGAACCTGTCGGACCGACCAGTCCGATCCGGTCTCAACAACAATGCTCATAACTGCATCCCCACTAATATTGGAATCATCATTAATATTAGTATTATGGGAGAGAATGTTTTCTTGATTGATTGCCTCGATTTCCGCACTTTCCATAACAACCTCACCTTCCCTAACGTCTGCATGCATGTCACCATTCTCCTCCTCCACCATAACAGAATCATCGGAATCTTTACTACCATCGGACTCGACTTCCTCAACTTTGATAATACAGTCCGGTACCCAGTCCCCCGGGTCTTCTTCTACAATTACCGGAAACACATTGGACTTCCACGATAACTGAACACTATGATGAATCCTGTTAACCGACTTACTAAGGACACCCATAAGCACATAGGACCAATCATCACCATTGGTAGGGTTCGAATACTGGAAAACCTCACCTACTATGGCCCCAACATCTTTGATGGTCTAATCGACCATTAAACACAGTGGAATGCCATACACCTTAATCTAGGCTAAACGTTCAAACTCAATAACTTGCCCCTCCCAATCTTCTAGCGACTGAAACACCGACCCCCATAGGTACTTTTTGTTAAGAAACCACAATTTATCCTCTATAGACTCAAACATGACAATAACATTAAGCCCTCTCAAATATTTGATCGTAACCGACTTGTTAATACTCGAAGAGAACCATACTCTCAAGTTGGTCAATGCCGTGAAGTCCACCAATCTACCTAGTAATCCCACATCTTGCCCTTCATTACAACAAGAGATCTCGTCCGAAACGTTAATAACCGCCTGTGCTGGGGCAGGATCAAGGTCTAGCAACGTTTCTTTGAATGACCTATTACCGACGTTACTCGTACTCAGATTCTGTGCCATATTTGGTTTTTCTCCCGCATGAGTACTCTTTTCCACCGATTTCTCTTGAACTGACCTCCATACTTTCTCGTTCTTGCCTTGCACCTTCGACCCATCCACAAACCTCGCCAAAACTATAAAAAGCTTAGACGAACCAATCCATACATCTTTCAAGTTGTTCTCCAATCTTTCTGGATCTTCAAACGATGAAATGTGGATTCATTTATAATACAACACTATTTGTTAATTGGCAAATAACGACTGAAAACATGCTCGGATTCGTTTTTAATACACACTATCTGTTTGATTGACAAATAGTGAAGCATGTTTCGTCACTGTTGAACTAAACGAGGAGTGGAGATTTAACCACCTCGAAGGGTTACCTGATCATAGCGTTTGCGAAGCCACCCGCGGCAAAGCGCGGAAATTTACCTGTTATGTATTAATATACTAACACCGCTCATAGTCGAATGATTTAGTAGTATTAGTGATTGGCCACAAAAGTAAATGAAATTTAATCTTTGTGAAACCAAGTTGATTAGATGAGTTTATGAGTGTTACTCTTCAAAACACATACAAATCTAGAAATGCTATCTTGAATTACATTAGAACTTTTATTTTAATAATTAAAATAATTTAAAAGATAATTAACTTTTATTAAAAATAAAAATTATAATAATTCAAATAATAAAAAATAAAAATACGAATACATTAAAAATACAAATACATTAAAATAATCCTAAAAAATATAAAAAACTATAAATCACAAAGGCCAATTATATTTCTCGGCTATTTTTCGTTTTCGGTCCAATATTATTTGCAACATTGGATCGGTGATATGATCGTGCGGTTCCATAAATATTTTTAGGTCCCGCTCCATCCGCTGCTCTCTTATCGTCTGTGTTTGTTCTTCTAACAATACGATACTTTTATAAACTTGTTCTTTTTTTACGGCGACCAACTGTTCTTTCATTGAAGCGTAAGACGCGAGCTGGTCGCTTAAACCATCATTAACGCTCGACGAGCCGGTGGACGTTTTTATTTTACGGGTTTGTATTTGTGTAGATTAATATTGTGTATGTGTGTGAGTATTTATAATGTAATTTTTTTTCTTGGCCTCCAACAGCTCGCCAACGGTAACATTAATGGCTTTATAGCCGTTACAATCGGGTTGTGTCTCGGCTAGTGAAACCCGACCTTGGGTACCCGGTGGCCTACCCGAGGGGGTGGCGGCGGTGTTACCCCCGGGTACCACCCTACCCGAGTCCCTTTCGGGCAACGCCCCGTCCTCCCTTACCTTACTCATCCATTTGAAGTTTTTAATTAAAACTCTTTGCTATAGGGTAGAAGATGTCTGGTATACTACCACATGTCATGGTGGACGAATTGTATTACCAACTAAACATTCACGAGATAGGTGGTTATATTAAGTAAATCTTATAAATTTTTATTATTGTTATAAATGTAGATTATTTTTGACCTAATGCTTATGGACTTTAGGGTTTAAAATTGCGCATAAATATACGATGCCTAATAGAATAAATCAAGTCTCCCCTTCATCTCTCTCTTGTTTATTTTTGGTTCCAATAATAATAATAACAACGTATAAAAGTATTAAAACAAATATTTAAATTTTTATATTTCCCTTATTCATATTTCATTCTTCAAAATTCAAAGTAAATACTAATTCTATCAAGTGCAGTTAAATCGGTGAAATATCGGATATCGGTCACTGACCGATATTTGATATATCGGTTCTCGCGGTGATATATCCATGAGATATCGGTAATTGCATATATATATATATATAAAACACTAAAACTCATATAATATTAATAATAAGATACTAAGATAGTCAAATACATAGTCAAAATACTTAAAAATAAAAGTCAATAGTTAGTAATTAAACATAATGACATAATCTAATTTAACAAAATCAAAAACATACAACTCATTGCTTCAGTGCTTCAACAATCAACATACAACTCACTGCTTCAATACAACATACAAATTACCCTTTTAATTTGACCAATCCAATTTAAAGTTTATCAAACGCAGTTAATCAAACCATACAACTCACTGCTTCAACAATCAACATAATAAAAAACAACATAGTGAACATACCTTCAATTACCCTTTTAAATCCAAAATTGACCAATCGAACTCACCAATCGAACTCGGTAGTCAGTAGCTTGGCAGCTTGGTTCACCAATCGGTAGTCGCTGATCAAATTGACCAATGCAACTCACTAATCGACTGAGGCTCTGATGTTCGAGTGTTCGACTGAGGCTCTGATGTTCGAACTCACCAATCGACCAATACAACTCACCAATCGACTGATGTAACTCACCAATCGATTCGACTGAGGCTCTGATGTTCGACTTCGACCGATGCTTGGTTGTTCGACTTCGATTGCTGCAGCGCTGCTTGGTTGTTCGACTTCGACCGCTGCAGCGCTGCTTGGTTGTTCGACTTCGACCGCTATATCGGTGATATGACCGATATTTAAAAGCCAAAATATCACCGATATATCGGTCATATCGGCCGATATTATCGGTGCCGATATACTAACCGATATTTTGTACCGATATTATACCACGGGGCCGATAACCGATATATCGGTGATATATCGGTGATATATTGGCCGATTTAACTGCTTAATCCCATGAAGCTCCTGCAATGTTCAACTTCAACCTTCATCTCCTCCACCTCCGTCGTTCATTCACCTCCTCCACCACTGCACAAATCAACTTCCATGAAAACTTCAGCTTCCTCTTAACAAAGGGTCATCTCGATGAAGCTCTCACCCTCTTCCACTCTTCAAACATCCCTCACACTCACCAACATACGCCGATTTCTTCCACGCCTGTGCCCGCCATGGCTCCCTCTCACAAGGTCACACTCTACATCAACACATGCTCAAAACCCACAAAGAAAATCATCTTACACCCAATGTATACGTATCCAATCACCTGATCAATATGTATGCCAAATGTGGCTCTTTGGATCATGCTCGTAAGGTGTTCGATGAAATGCCAGAGAGAAATATCGTGTCTTGGACTGCTCTTATTACGGGGTACGTGCAGCATGAAAGAAGCAATGAGAGTCTTGTTATGTTTGCTGAAATGTTAGCTGAGTGTCGCCCGAATGAGTTTGCGTATGCTAGTGTGTTGAGTTCTTGTGATCTTAAGTTTGGCAGACAAGTGCATTCGCACGCGTTGAAGACGTGTTTTGTGGATTACACTTATGTAGGGAATGCGTTGATTGCAATGTACACGAAGAATGATGGTAGAAGTATGTGTGGAGATGAACCACATGAGGCTTGGATGGTGTTTAAGTTCTTGAAGTCACGAAATCTTGTGACATATAACTCGATGATTGCAGCTTTTCAGAGTAGAGGAAAATGGGAAGAAGCTATCAGTTTATTCTCATCAATGAGACATGATTCAAACAATAGTTTTGACCGCGCCACCCTTCTTAGCATCCTTTCGTCATTATCAACAGTTAAGGACTATGGTAATTATATGATCAACCTATGTCTCAAATATTGTGCTCAGGTACACTGTCTTGCCTTAAAAACATGGTTTATTTCAGAAATAGGAGTAATAACTGCATTGGCAAAGGCTTATGCTGATCTTGGTGCACAAAGTTCTGACCTTATAATCTATTTTTAGAAACAGCAGGTAGGAGAGATATTGTTTCATGGACTGCATTCATAACCATATTTTCAGAACGCGATCCTGTGAAGTCCCTTTTAATGTTCTCTAAACTTTGTCAAGAAGGTTCTATACCAGATCTTCATACATATTCAATAGTATTAAAGGCGTGTTCAAATCTGGTGACAGATAAACACACGTTGGCTGTCCATTCCCAAATACTCAAATATGGTTTTGAAGATGATACCGTGCTTGCAAATGCATTGATTCATGCTTATGGAAGATCTGGTTCAGTTCTTGAATCTGAAAAAGTTTTCGACTTTATGCTTGTTAAGGATATAGTCTCTTGGAATTCAATGATAAAGATTTACGGGTTACATGGTCAACCCAAAAACACGTTCAAATGCTTTGACCAGATGGATATACCCCCTGATTCCACAACCTTTGTAGCCCTCTTATCAGCATGCAGCCACACAGGTATGGTTGAAAAAGGGACCGAAGTGTTTGAAGCCATGTCAAAAACTTATGGAATAGCTCCTCAACTAGATCACTATGCTTGTATGGTTGACATACTTGGGAGATCAGGCAGAATTTCACAAGCTCAAAAGCTCATAAATGAAATGCCAATGGAACCCGATTCAGTAATATGGAGTGCCATGCTTGGAGCATGTAGAATTCATAGTGAAACCAAGTTAGCCGAGTTAGCTTCAAGAAAATTACAAGAACTGGACCCAAATAATTCCCTTGGGTATGTACAAATGTCTAACATAATGTGCTCAAATGGTACTTTCATAGAGGCTGTTGATCTAAGAGCACAAATGAATTGGCTCGGTGTTAAGAAGGACCCTGGTTTGAGTTGGACTGAAGTTGGGGACCTGGTCCATGAGTTTGCAGCTGGTGGGTTGCACCACCCTGAAAGAATGACCATATGTCGCGATTTAGAGGAGTTGCTCAAAGAACTAAAGGGTTAGGTTATGTGCCTGAAACTAATCTGGCAATGCGCGATTTAGAAGAGGAAGACAAGAATTGGGAACTAAATTACCACAGTGAGAAGCTAGCTTTTGTTTTTGCATTAAAGAATGCTGAATTCAAGTCTTCTCAACGCGCGATCAGGATCGTTAAGAACATACGTATTTGTGTTGACTGCCATAACTTTATGAAATTTGCAAGCGAGTTAACAGGACGGGAGGTTATCGTAAGAGATTCGAATAGGTTTCATCATTTCAAACAAAGAGTATGTTCATGTAATGATTATTGGTGAAGTTAAAATTCACCTGCTAAGTTTAGGATCTCATTGGAATTCCTATGAGAAACACTGTAGAAATACCGTCCATAAAATATAAATGAAATACTTTTATTTATTTGGTTACAATATAAGAATTAAAGAAACGCAATGAAATTACATACTATTAGAATACAAATGAAGAAAAATGTAAAACACAAAAGAAGATGAAGAAGAAGGGCTAAGGATTTGTGTTCAACGGTTCTTAGAAAAGAGAATATATGACCAAAGAATTGTTGGATATTTTTTAAAGCGAAAGAAAGAGAGAGTTCTTGAAAGTTTGTGTTGTGGGGTGTATTTTTCAACCAATGCTACCTTAATATTTATAGTTGAGAATGAATTGAAAAACACCTTATTTTCCATAATACATGAGTTGAAACACTCACTATAAACCATGAGTTGTAAGCCGAACATTATGGTTTTTCAACTAGATTTATTCTCATATGTAGTTTTTTTATTTAATTTTATAATATCTAACAGATAACTTCGAACATTAATATATCATTCATCTTAAATCCATTTTGGATGTGGTCTTATTTGTTGTGATACTTTCAAATAGTATAATGTAATGATAAATAACATATGTATTAACATAACCTAATTATATTTATTTATGTCTAAAGTTAGGAAAAACCTCATTTTTCCTATTTGTTACAAAGTATTTTAGCAGTATTTCCTACAATCATTTACATGAATGGAAATTGATCCATACATACATCGTTCTTAGATACAATTTAATAATTGAGTATCATGAATAGGTAAGTGTAATATTTGAACCCTCTTTTGTGAAGTATACTTAATCTCCTGGCGGTTTATAGATGTGATGTTTTTTAACGATGCACCATTTATATAGATAGTATACTACTTTATTTCACTCTTTCTAGTCTGGTCAATCTCTCATTATTGTGTTCATTATGGTCATGGAACACTAGCATGGTTCTGTGAGAGCTCTAGAATTTATCCCAATTACAAATCCATTCGAAGCGACCCTATTTCTTTAATATAGGTGATTTTTCATAAATCGTTAAAAGTATTATAGATTCGACAATCATTAACTACAGATTATACTTAGCCTTATAAAAATATAAAATTATAACTGGTTGTCATAAGATGGCTAGGAAGTATTTTAAACTTCCTTTACAGTTTGGGGTTATATATATCAACTTATATATTAGCTACACCCTCACAATGACCACCCTCAGGTTTGTCAGTCAGATGTCCTACTAAAGTTTCATTCACATATTTATTATGTGCTTTGATCTTATTCCACAACTCAATCTCTTATTAACCATTGGGTGTTGGATCCAAAACTTATCTTTAACTCTATTAAATCAATCATGATAATTTGTAATTCTGATTAATCGTTCCAATGTGTTTCTAAATTACTAGTCATTCTTGCTTAATTGTCAATTCGTAAGACTATAACTATGTGATCTCAACTTGGATTTAGTTATAATTCCTTGTCTTAAAATGACATGAAACACATTTCAAGACGAAACACATTTCAAGGCGAAACACATTTCTACCATACCTTAGATAGGATCTTGCATGCATCAACTAGATTCTGAATATAACCAATTGTATCTGAATTTAATCAACTAGATTAACTTCATATGGCTATTATATACTACACTCAGTCACGTGTTTTGCAATATTTTTTTTGAATTATCAAAATCCTTATTGTCGAACCTCTATAATTCATGTTATGAAATGCAAGTTAGCCTCTAAATTTGACCTTTATTAGATAGCATTCATCCAACATCCGGACGGGGTGGTGAAAGGTTCTCTCTCTTTATACGGGGTTGAAAAAAGTTCTTTAATATCATTTCTCAAATGGCCTCTTCCCCTCACATGATATGCTCTTTCCTCAAGTTTTAGTAATAATCATTCATGAGGACTAGATATACAACCATGAGTAGATAACAAATATCTATATATTTGGATTATTAAAGTCATCAAAATGTTATCTAAAGCTGCACATTGCTTAGTATAAACTTCTAACCCTTAGTTTTTAGGCTAAGTTAATCATCATGAGTTATCCTTATTAAACAAAATTATCATTGTTCCAAATGGTATAGTTGATCATAGTTCTTCATAAGGTATAACATTTTCTTTGAATTGAATGAAATCATCTAGCAACTTGTCTATACACAAATTTATTCTTCTGGTAGATGTATTTGGAATGTTTCAAGTTAATTAGTCTTAGCAAAGCATCATAACTAACAACTACTAGTGTAGTATGATTTAGACTACAATACTCTAGCATGTGAACAAACACATCATTTTAAACTTTTATAGCTTTAAAGGATATTATGGTATTCATTTTTTCGTTTAAATAAATCATGTGACTTTATTACCATCCTAAAACTTCTGTATTTAGAAAAGTCTCAAATGCATGTTACAGAAACATACATGACTTCATCACTCAATTTAATATCATAAATTTATAACCTTTAATCTCCAAGGCTTCACCACTGTAACAACCCACGAGTAATTTGGGTGATCATACCAAAGTGATACAACTTACAGTGGAAGCACAATGAGTTTTTATTTAAAACTTACAGCATTCGTAGTACAATACATAAATTATATACAATATCAAAAATGTAGAAACTTCCGGGGCTTCAGGTACTAACGTCTCCATATTGTTTCTAGAGCTGTCTCACTGATTACCATGACGTGTATGCTAAAAACGATATCCGTTATACGCTGGTGAGCTCATGTTATACAGTTTATAAAAATATAATTGACAAGTATACAAACATAGACTGTGATATAACACATGCCAACCCTGATCTTTCCACAATCACCAGTATTGAGCTTGTTAGACCCCCTGACCATCGCATAGGTATGATAGTCAGTTCCCACACATCCTATTAAGCATACAAAGATCCTAATATACCCCTAGTAACAACTGCACATTAACAGCATTCGTGTGTATTACCAGTTTAGACTGGACTAGTATACAATCATAGTTTTACAAATAGATATGATAACTCATCTGTTTAATAGTTGTTCAACATTTGATAACAATTGCAAGTATGATACGGTAATATCTCATATAGTTTAAGTAGTCATAGGTTAGGTAATGATATAGTTAACTAACCATTATCATGGTTAGATATTGGTTAATGTTGCATTGTTTAAACATGAGTGATCAGTCCATCCTTAAATAAGGCCAGGCTATCCAATACCCACCCCTGATAATAACCTTAATGCCTAAAATAATAATACTGCTAATACTAATACTATTACTAGTAACAATACTAATATAAGTAATAATCTACTACACATAAATTTAAGCTAGAACATACTTTAAAACTATCTACGAAAAATTAATGTAGAGTCTCTCCACTCATGCTCCTACTTCAGCTTCAAAAATGACTATTAAGAACACCCAAAGGGGTATCTCGTACTTAAGATTTTCTTTATAATAGAGAGTACTCAAGAAAACTTATTCCTTAAAGGAAAACCTATATGCTTCTATGTATAAAATAAAGGTAAGAAGGTTAAACTTTCATTCTGATATGAGCAACTTGCTTAGCTGTTTGCTTACTTATATAGTTAATTCAATCATTTTACTCTGTTTTCTCTTAATTTTTAAAATACTTTGAATACATTGTTGGGACGAGCTTATTTTTTTTATGAGTCGACTTAAGTTTCTTTAAAATAGAGTAGGGTGGAATATAATATAATTTATCATTATTAAATGATCTCCTTAAATAAAAATTGCTCGTCAACTCTTTTTTATTTCAAATTCAAATTGTCATTTTACTCGTTGTTTACTTCCAATCACATTAGTAAAAACATTCATCACCAACAGGATGAATAATAGTAGTTTACAATTATTATTATGTTAGATTGACACTCAACAATGTGATATTCACAAAATTTGTCTTGAGTGATTTGCACATTTTCGTTGTTTTCAAGTTATAGTTGATTACAATAATCACAAGTTCAATATTTGCAAGTTATAGTCGTTTTTTTCAAGTTATGTATATTTAGTATACTTTACCAAAATGAAGGTTAAATAATTCATTATTGAAGGTATATAGTACGTGTCTATGTCCTTCATTTTCAATAATAATCACAAAGTTCATTATAGTTGATTACAATAACATATATTGCTTTCATATGTTAGAATCAAAATGTGTTAATTCTTCATGAAACATATGAATTTCACAATAATCATTATAGCCATCAACAATTACATATGTTGCCTTCGTATGTTATAATCACGCTTGTGAATTTCCATAATGACTTTTAAGAAAGTCTGTATTGACTTATCTCGAACGAATGTATATAATCCCAATACACTCATCACATTCTAATAAGATGTTATCACTACATTGATGTCTCGTCTTAATGTTTAGTCAAAATTGTTGGGTTCAGTGCTATCTTCGTTAGGTTATTTATCAAAACAATTTTGATAATTATTAATCAGATTAATAACAGTTAACGCAGCGGAGTAAGAATAAAATACCAAAGTGAACCCGACAGGATCTGGGAATACAAACAATGCAAATACAGAATGTTATTAACCTATTGATGAGATAATAATACCTTTGTGAATAATAATTAACCGTTTGAGACACCGAGGGATAACGAATGAATGCTAGAATCAACGAATACTAAATTGGAACACAGTGGTTGCGGCTCTAAGAGGCGTGGTCCACGATTGCAATCAATATATCGGTTGTTTGTGATAGGAAGAAAAATTTAACTATCCATCTCATTTCTTCTGTTGAATTTGGGAGTTGCCAAAAAGCCAATGGAGAGAAGATCGGAGGCCATTAAAAGGGGAAATGGAATTCATGGACAGAAGGAATCTCAGATTTGCTTTACAAATCCACAAACGCAATTATTTAGTAAAAATGGTGGAGTGGTTTCACCTAATCATTTATATATTCAAAAGGGAATCCTTTTTCTTGAAGAAAGATTATAATTAAATTTTGTGAATATCACTGTAGGGAGCAAGTGGATTTTTCTTCAAATAATTTCGCTTAATAAATAAACATTTATACTGAATAATTTATAACAATTTTAAATCATAAAAACCGATATAGTTCGTAAGCGCCAGTTAATCAAATTAAGTGGACTTAATATTTGTTGCCCAAGGTGTAACTCTTACGGGTCATAGCTCGGTTGGCAACGTGACGTAACCGAACTCGTACATAATCCAACAAGCTCCCACTTGGACGACATTCGGTTAAATTCCACGTAGACAGTCAGCGGCGCTCTAGCTGCACATGGCTGCCCCCAACAAGGTATGACACTTTAAAGTCATTAACCAAACATCTTCTAGTATCATTTTACTGTAAGAAGACAATAAACTTATGGTAATCATAGTCATTTATCCTTTCTGTAAAAGACATCAATTGAGTCATTGAGATTATTCTCATATAGGACTCAATTATTATAGTTCTTGATCTAGATTCAAAATGGTCCAATCAACACACACAGTCAGTTTGGGTGAGGCCTCACACTTCACCATTTTGAATCAACGAGGGCGGCGCGATGTCTAACTGCTACATATAATGTAAGAGTACAGAGTCCCTTATGACTACATACAACTCCCACTGAACTTCAGAATTATTCCTAATCAAAGCCTTTATGACTGGCAGTTACGCGACAGCGTTTGAGAGTGATCAAGGAATAACTCTTGGTAAACGGAAGTTCTAGTATGCATCTCAGGTCATAGGATACTAAATGAGTATACCAGTATCAAAGCATCTTATAATAAAGATGGTTTGTGACGAGTTACATCCAACGTCATTCATAATAAGGTCTGTGAATTTAGAAGTCAACTCCTTGAGTCTAAATTCAGAATAGTCTTAATTCAGAATTGTTCCCACAAGTCTGACCGACTATGGATAATTTAGAATACAATATCCATGGATTAAACGTATTAAAATTGAACACAGTTATAGGATTCATAATTGTATCTATATTAGTAGATCAAAATGAATTCAAAAGTATAACTGTTTAAAAGTTCGTACATCCAAATACTAAATCAAAACATATCACTAGCTAATCTAAGCCCGATCGCATTTCTATGCAGATCATGCTTGTTCTGAGTCATGGGCTTAGTAAACGGGTCTGCTAGGTTTTGATCTGTGTCGATTTTGCTTATCACGATGTCTCCCTGTTTTACTATGTCCCGTATGTAATGAAACTTCCTTTGAATGTGCTTGGCCCTGTGATGAGATCTGGGCTCTTTGGCTTGAGCAATAGCACCTGTGTTATCGCAAAATATCTTGATTGGTTGCTGAATACTTGGAACCACATCGAGATCGGCTATGAACTTCTTCATCCAAGCAGCTTCCTTTGCAGCATCAGATGCTGCAATGTATTCAGATTCAGTGGTAGAATCTACCACCACACTTTGCTTGGAACTTTTCCAAGAGATGGCTCCACCATTGAGTGTGAATACAAAACCAGATTGTGAGCGAGAGTCATCTCGATCAGTTTGAAAACTAGCATCAGTGTAACATCTTACAGTGAGCTGTTCTTTAACTCCTCCAAATATTAAAAACATGTCTTTAGTCCTTCTCAAGTACTTTAGAATGTTCTTAACTGCAGTCCAATAGGCAAAGCCAGGGTTTTGCTGATAACGGCTAGTAATGCTCAAAGCATACGAGACGTCAGGTCTAGTGCACAGCATAGCATACATGATGGAACCAATCGCTGAAGCATATGGAACCTTTTTCATTCGTTTAATATCAATGTCCGTTGAAGGAGATTGCGATTTGTTCAACAAGGTACCTTTAGTCATTGGAACACCTCCTTTCTTGGAGTTTTCTATCTTAAAGCGCGTCATCATTTTGTCTATGTATGTGCTTTGACTAAGCCCTAGAAGCCGCTTAGATCTATCCCTATAGATCTTTATTCCTAGAATGTAAGCAGCTTCTCCAAGATCTTTCATTGCGAAACAAGCTCCCAACCATTTTTTAACTTCATTAAGCATTGAGATATTGTTTCCAATGATCAGTATATCATCCACATACAATATGAGGAACGATATAGTGCTCCTACTAGCCTTTCTGTAAACACAAGGCTCATCTTCACTTTTGACAAAACCGAATTCGACGATTCTCTGATCAAAATGAAGATTCCAGCTACGGGATGCCTGTTTAAGTCCATAAATGGACTTATTCAGTTTGCACACCTTATTTGGATATTGTGGATCGACAAAACGTGGGGCTAAACCATATAGACATCTTCAAAGAGATGTCCATTTAGAAAAGCGGTTTTGACATCCATTTGCCATATCTCGTAATCATAGTACGCGGCTATGGCAAGCAATATCCTATCGATTGATCATAGCAACGGGCGAGAAAGTTTCATCATAGTCAACACCTTGAGTTTGAGTGAAACCTTTCGCAACTAGCCGTGCTTTATAGGTGTGTACATTTCCATGCATGTCGGTTTTTCTCTTGAAAAGCCACTTGCTCCCTACAGCCCGTGAACCGGGAGGTAGCTCAACAAGTCCCAGACTTGATTGTCTCGCATGGATTGCATCTCGGCGTTCATGGCATCTAGCCATTTCGCAGATTCCGGATCTGAGATAGCAGATTTGTAGTTAGTAGGTTCATCACCAGAATCAGCTACTACCAGAACCTCAGGACCCTCTAGATTCCAAAGATATCTGTCAGGTTCTTTGCGAGTTCTGCTACTTCTGCGAACGCTTGTGTTTATGTTTGAATCAGTAACAATTTCTTGTTGTTCAGACGCACCGACTACATCAGCGTTTGTTTGTGGTTCTCGAATTTGTTCAAGATCCACAATATTACTTCCATTTCCTCGATCAAGAAACTCTTTCTCGAGGAAATGTGCCTTCCTTTTGATGGAAATCATATTTGCATCAGGATGGTAAAAGTAATACCCGCTTCTATTGTAGTATCCAACGAAAATAGTTTTTTCGCCTCGAGGATCTAGCTTGTCATTAGACTCACTAGTGACATAAGCATCACATCCCCATACTCTAAGGTAAGACAAATTGGGTTTAGACCCATGCCATATCTCATATGGAGTTTTATCTACCTTCTTAGTCGGTGCCAGATTGACAAGGCAGGCGGCGGTCATAAGAGCATAACTCCAAAAGGAGTGAGGTAAGTTAGTTCTACACATCATCGATCGAACCATATTAAGTAGGGTTCGATTTCTCCTCTCACTTACGCCATTAAGTTGGGGTGTGCCGGGTGGAGTGAACTGTGAAACAATTCCACATTCCTTTAGATGATCAATGAACTCTTGGCTTAGGTATTCTCCACCTCGATCTGATCGAAGTACTTTGATAGTCTTACCAGTTGGTTTTCTACTTTATTCTGAAACTCTTTGAATTTTTCAAAGGTTTCATGTCTATGCTTCATAAGGTTAGACATAGGCGTATCGACTATAATCATCAATAAACGTAACAAGTATCTTCGTGATTTCTAGACATGATTCTGAAAGGACCACATACATCAGAATGTATAAGTGCTAACAGATCCTTGGCCATTTCACCAACATGGGTGAAAGGATCCTTTGTGAATTTGTCAGCTAAGCAAGATTCGCATTCATTAAAAGATTCATGTCCTGTGGATTCAAGAATCCTTTCGGACTGAAGCCTTTTCACACGGGCCTGCTTATGTGGCCAAGTCTACATGCCATAGAAACGTATCGTTAATTCCAGATTTGATACGTTTAAAAAGATTATATATATTATTGTTTGTTTGAATATCAATCTCATAAATACGACTTCGAGGTTTAGCCTCAAAATAAAAGATATCATTCAAGTAGGCAGAAATAAAAGCATCATTAAAAACATACTTGAATCCTTGTTCAAACAAAAAGAAACTGAAATAATGTTTTTGGTTAAACCAGGAGCAAATAAACAATTATCTAAAGTAATTACAAGACCAGATGGACAAGAAGATGATATGTTCCAATTGCTAGAACCGGTACTCTTTTCCCATCACCAACGATGAGCTCCATGTCGCCTTGTTTAGTTTCTTCCACTTTCAGGCTCTTGTAAGACATTAATGATGTGGTAACCACATCCAGTATCAAATACCCATGTGTTGCTGGAAACAGTAAAAAGTTCAATAACATAAATCAGAATACCTGAAGAAGAGCCTTCACCATTGGCCTTCTTCACCTTCAGCTTGGCTAGATAGTCAGGACAGTTACGTCTCCAGTGCCCATCTTATTGCATTCAAAACAGTGTCGCTTCTCAGGAGGGGGTGCTGCTTTGTTTTTAGCCAGCTGTTTGTGTTAGTGGCAGGCTGGTAGCAACAACTTTACCCTTACCCTTATTGTTATAAGTTTTTTTCTTGGGGTTTGGTTTCCTAACACCAGTAGATCGGACCATCAACATTTGACTGGCTTTACCTGGTATGTTTTGCTCAGCAATTTGAGCATACCGTGTAGTTCAGTTACACTCTTAACCCACGCATTCATATTAAAGTTCATTATGAACTGGTCGTAAGAACTAGGAAAGGAGTTCAAAATAAAGTCTACTGCCATTTCATCTTGCATAGGATAATCAGTTTGGCCATTTGGTCGATGTACCCTTTCATTTTAAGCACATGGGCACTAACAGGCGAGCCTTCTTGCATTTTGTAGGATATAAGCTGCTTCATGGTATCATAGCGCTCTTGTCGGGCCTGTTTCTGAAACAGCTTATATCCTCATCTATGCCTACTTTTCTCTCTACACAGCTGTGGCACGTAACAAGAGAGAAAAGTAATAGTCATCCTAAAACAGTTACTTGTGAAAGGGCCGGATGTTCAACAAAACCCTTACACCTTGGAAGAATAAACTACACATCAAGTGCGGTGCTGTGGCTCTAAACACTGATGTTTCGCTTAATGTTCCAAGTGTTCCTTATAGTAGGGTGGCATAGACTATTGATTTTTATCTATGGGATCCAATTTTAGTATTTACTAAATAGGGTCAAACACACGTATAATTAAGTTATACGTGCGTCGTAAAAGTTAGTTTTACAATATATAGTTCGTGATAATAAATGACGAGCCCTTTCAGCTCTCAGGACACCAGATTTTAATACCCTATTAAACTGGGTTCATCGCGAGATAGACAACGGATTTTATTAAGTTCATAATTTTAAATTATTAAGTTTTAAGTTTTAAAATTTAAACTAATTTTAAATTGAAAACTTATCTAGTTATCCTTTTAAATGGATAGTTAATTTTAATTTAAAAATTATCAAGTTTTAAGTTTTGAAATTCAAACTATTTTGAATTTGAAAATTTATCCGATTATCCCATTTAAAAACAAACAATTTGTTTTAATAATTTACAAGTTGTAAAATTAAGTTTAAAACTTGTTATTTATTTTGATTGTAATTTTTTTTAATTAGTTTGATATTAGGTTGGGTGATATAAAATAAAGCAACTATAATAGCAAAGTAATATGTAAATCTAATGGCTATGATTGTTTGATCTTGCTAGAGCCAAATAGCGAGATCAAGCCAGGTGACGGGTCAAAACACATAACAACCACAAGGATGGACCTAAGTGCATCTAGTTGTCTTGATGGCTCCCACTGACTCCTTGATTTGTCCTGCCTCCAGTTTTGACTTCGGGTCTTCAAATATTACAATATTTACAAAGAAAAATAAAATAAAACTCTAATCTATTACAACTTTGAGCCATCAAATGGGCCAAACCATAAAATCAAAAACTTAACAATAACAAATCACATCACAACCATTCAACCACAGGGTCTAGCCAGATTTACATATTAAACACAATCAAAATAATACGTGCAATCTTTGGTTAATAATATTTAACCAAAATAAACAAGTTGCCTAAAATAATAAAATCAGAAACTCAATAATTTTAAAGTTTATGATCTATGACCGGTTAACAGACCGGATCTGATTTGCATGTTGTTAGCCTGGCTCTGATACCCTGTGGGTTCAGTGGTATCTTCGTTAGGTGTAACATCCGGTTTCTAAATCTGGACTTGTAAATTATATTATAGTTATGATTATTAAATTAAGTTGAGTTGATTGAGTGTTTAAGTGTTCAGTCACATAAGTTATATACGAATGAACTTCAGTCGCATTCCTTATGTGCGATTGAGACTCAGTCGTACGAATCGTAGGCGTATGAGCTTCAGTCGCATAGTTCAGTCGTACGAATGGTTCAGTCGTGCGACTGAAGGTGAGGCGGTAAGTTTAATTATGGATAAGTAGGGCGGTGCAGGGGTTCAAGGGCAGATTTCCATCTTGTCCCCTTCACACCCAAAACCCTGCTCTTATGAAATTGATTAGGCGAAACTCCGTTTCGGTAAGTTTTGAACATCACGGATTAATCCGGAGATGTTATAAGCTGTGTGTATGATTGAATTTGATCCAATAACCTGTTTAAATCAGTAAATTGGTCTGGTTCATTTCTGAATTTAAAATCCAGGATTCAAATCCAAGTTTTGTGAATTTTAATGAAATGAATGGTCCGAAACCATTGTAAACGATGTGTATAGGACTGTTTTGAATATGGTATGATTTGGATGGTTAAAACTCAAATTTTGAGTGAGTTTGGATAAAAAACGTCAAGAACACAGCTGCTGATCCGTTCCAGACGAATGGGCTCAATCGCATGCCTTAGTCGTACGAATGAGAGTCTAGTTGTACGACTGAGTGCGAATGGAGGTTCAGTCGTACGATTGGAACCCAGTCGCCTGGTTAGAAGGCCGAATGAAGACGAGTGAACACTAGATACGAATGAGAACTCAATCGTACGAATGAATGGCTAGTCGTACGACTGAAGTTCAGTCGCATGGTTCATCCGCATAGGTTCAGTCGCATGAGTGCTCATTCGCGTAAGTGTTCAATCGCATGAGGGCCCTGTTTGAGAATAAGTTATTGAATCAGGGTTTATTGCTTTAGATATACCTTGATTAGAGGAAGGACTAGTTACCTCGTGTACGTGGATTGTGTAGATTGTCGTGAGAAAGTTGATAAGGTGAGTTCTAAGCCCTTTTAAATGTTTGGTTTTAACATTCGGGCTAGCACACACATAATGATAAATGAATTGAATGTTTTAGTACCAGAATGTGATAGTAATGATGGATATGTTTCTAACAGTTTGTCAAGCTGTTAGAGGGAAAGTGGGGTAATAAATGATTACCTGAACATTGTTAATCATTACATGAGGGTAATGATTGCAATGAGTCAGGTAGGGTGTAAAAGATAGTCCTCTGAACATTGTTAATCATTACGTGATGGTAATGATTCCAATGGGTCAGATGGGTGTAATGATTAATGAAAATATGCTAAAAAAACTTGTGCTAAAAGAAAGAATGTGTGGGGTGTAAGTGAATGTGATAATTGGCAATAAGTAAAAGAAATGTTTTTGAAATGGTAATATGATGTAAATCTCAACAGGCCAGTTAGGGTAAGATGCCTGGGTGTGAAACGTACAGTTTGATAGGAGTGATGACGATCACTCAGCTTTGTGAACATCTTGTGGTGACGACCCTAGATGATTATTGGCATCCTACTGGATGAGAGATAGTAACCGGTAGTTGCTAGATGTGGGCAACCGACGTTACTGGGTATGGGAGACTGGTAGTTGCTAGATTTGGGCAACCGACGTCTCTGGGTATGGTAACGGTAGTTGCTAGATGTGGGCAACCGACGTTACCGAGTATGAGAAACTGGTAGTTGCTGGATGTGGGCAACCGATGTTTCCGAGTGTAGTAACTGGTAGTTGCTGGATGTGGGCAACCGACGTTACTGGGTATGGGGAACTGGTAGTTGCTAGATGTGGGCAACCGACGTTCGATGGGACAGGTCCCGTGGGACAGAATAATGATAAAAGGGAATTTATAATATTGCCAATAAAAAGATAGATGTGGTGGGTGTGTGAAAATGTTGTTAATGTTTTAATGAAAATTAGAACTCACCAGTTATTGATGTTTTGAGTGTGTTGTGTGTGCTAGGTAAATATCTTCAAGGCAAATACCACTGCTGCCAGTTCTAAAATCATGTGTCGGATAATTCTTTTCATGTTCTTCAATTGCCTGGAAGCATAAGCTATCACTCGTCCTCTGCATCAATTACACAGCCTAGACCTTGATACGAAGCATCTGAATAAATCGCCAAATCTTCGTTTTCGTCTGGCAACGACAATATGGTGATTGGGTTAATTTCTGCTTCAGTTCTTGAATGCATTTTCGTGTTCTGGTCCCCAAACGTATCTTCAGTCTTCCTCGTCAGTTTCGTTAACGGGGATGCGATTTTGGCAAAATCCTGAATAAACCTTCTATAGTAACCAGCCAGACCCAAGAAACTGCGAACCTCAGATGGGTCTTTGGAGGACTCCACCTCACTACTGTTTCAATCTGGCAGGATCTACTAAAATACCTTCTGCATTAATCACATGCCTTAAACTGTACCCCGCAACAAAACTCACACTTAGAAAATTTTGCATAAAGCCTTTCTTTTCTCAATCTTTCCAACACTTCACGAAGATGGCAAGCATGATCTCCCTCATTCTTCGAGTAGATCAATATATCATCAATAAACACAATTACTGATCGATCTAACATTGGCTTGCACACCCTATTCATTAAATCCATAAAAGCAGCAGGGGCATTCGTCAACCCAAAAACATAACCAAAAATTCATAGTGACCGTAGCGGGTACGAAACGCCGTTTTAGGTATATCTTCTTCCTTAACTTTCAACTGATGGTAACCCGATCGGAGATCTATCTTAGAAAACCAACTGGCTCCCTGTAGCTGATCAAACAAATCATCTATTCGTGGGAGTGGGTACTTATTCTTTATTGTCAACTTGTTTAATTCTCTGTAATCAATACACATATGCATACTCCCATCTTTCTTCTTCACAAACAATATGGAGCACCCCACGGGGAAGAACTGGGTCTAATGAAACCTCTTTCCAGTAAGTCTTCAGTCTGTTTCATTAACTCCTTCAATTCCGATGGAGCTAATCTATATGGTGGCTTAGCAACTGGCTTAGCACCCGGAACCAAATCAATTCTAAACTCAACTTCACGATCTGGAGGAATACCCGGTAATTCCTCTGGAACACATCTGCAAAATCTCTAACTACAGGAATGTCTTCTATCTTTCTTACAGACTTTTAGGAATCAATTACATATATCAAATAAGATGCACACCCGCGGCTCATTAACTTATCAGCTTTTATCATAGATATTATTTCACTGTTGACTCCTCTCTATCACCATATACATTAATTGTTTCCCATCTGGTACTCTTAATTGAATTAACTTCTTATTACATATAATATGGGCTTCATGGTTTACCAACCAATCCATACCCAATACCACATCAAACCCTCCTAACACCATTGGATATAGTTTAACAGGCAACTTATATCCTTCTAATTCAATATAACAACCATCAATCATACTACTAATCATCACAGATCTATCATTAGCAGTTTCAACTACAAAAGCTACCTCTAGTGGTCGAACTTCACATGCAAGCATAGGACAAAAATCAATAGATACAAAACTTCCACTTGCACCAGAATCAAATAACACATTAGCTGGAATTCCATTCACTAGAAACGTACCTGAAACTACATCTGGCAACGCTTTAGCCTCACTGGCTGTCATAGAATATGCTCGCCCCTTGGCCACACTCGACCCTTCTCCTGACCCTTTCATCGATCTAACGGCTCAGGCTTTCTAACGGTTAATCTTGGACATTCACTACGAATATGCCCCGTTTCTCCACACTCATAACATCTACGAGGGCTTTCATTACTTCATTAGCATAATGTCCTAACCTTCCACATTTAAAACAAGTTCTATTACCAATCATGCATTCACCCTGGTGTAGCCTACCACATTTCCCGCATCGTGGCAACTCATTTCTGACATTCCTCAGAAATTGGCCCCTTCCAAACCTGCTTTTCTTTTGAAAACTTGGATTTCAAATCTTCTCTGCACTACAGGTTCTTCTCGCCTCCTTTACCCCCATCGGGAGCAACATTACTACCATAAATTTCTTGATACATATCTGCAGCTAAGTTTACCGTTAACTGGTAACTACTCGGAGCAGATGATCTAACCAACTTCCTAATCTCCTGAGGTAACCCCTGTGTATACCTCAAAATCTTCTTCTCTTCAGGAACCACTAAATGAGGCACCAACCGCGCCATCTCCTCGAACTTAGACGTATATTCCCTATGAGACATATTACCTGCCTGAAACTGCAGGAAACTCATTTCTATTCGATCCATCTCGCCTTTCGGACAAAACTTGTCCGATACTAACTTTCTGAATTCAGGCCATAACATTTTGTCAGTAGCCTCCTCGCCTAACGTCTGGATAATCGTATCCCACCAATACAGAGCCTCACCTACAAACGAGTGGGCTGCAAACTTTACCTTCTGATCCTCCCTACACTCACTCACTTGATCACGGCTTCCATTTCACGAAGCCATTTATAAGTGGCTACCACATCCATAGCCCCAGAAAATCGTGGAGGATTACATTCTTTAAACTGACTGTACGTAACTCCCTTTTTCTTGCTAGACCCTTCAGCTTTATCAGCATTCCCACTTTCATCAGGTCTAGCTACATTCAAGGCTTTACGAACCTCTTCAGCAATTGCATTACGGAATTGCTGCCTCGTCATACTAAGCACCTCGGTGCTCTCATCAACATCTCCTCCCGAGGTTCCACCTTGCATTCTTTCACTTTCCCTATCAGCCATAACCTATTAAAACGAGATCAGGATTATTTGGTACCCACATGTAAGTATGTAACCAGAATACTAATAGTAAAGTAATTATTAATAATGTTGGCCAAGTACTATTAATTGTTTACTTTACTTTTACTATTCTCGTTATTCCTTCTCATGATAGTCCCATCACCTTCTCTTGTTTTAATAACTACTCTATCTAGCTATCCCTGCTGGCATATCTATTTTAGTTAAAGTCTAGTTACAATGACACTAGATCCCTTTAACTACTGCTCTGATACCAACCTGTGACGCCCTAAACCCGGCAGGGCACCGGAGGCACGTCACGCAGTTGGATTAATATTTTAAACACAAATAAGAGCTTTCTATTTACAGCGGAAGACTTTAAACACTATTATATATATTAACCCAACTTTTTAAAACATTTTACATATGATTGTATTTATTATACATTGCCCTATTTACATTATTAACAAGTCCTAAATTCTATGCCAGCAGTTGCTCCAGGATAGCGTCCTCATCAGCTCATACTTGCTTTCCTCTATTATCAGAGGATCTCTCCTTACCTAGCACACACAACACACTCAAAACATCAGATAAACTGGTGAGTTCTAATTTTCATTAAAACATTAATAACATTTTCACACACACCACAGCTATCTTTTATTGGCAATATTATAAATTCAACTTTTATCATTATTCTGTCCCACTGGACCTGTCCCATCGAACGTCGGTTGCCCACATCTAGCAACTACCAGTTCCCCATACCCAGTAACGTCGGTTGCCCACATCCAGCAACTACCAGTTACTACACTCAGAAACATCGGTTGCCCACATCCAGCAACTACCAGTTTCTCATACTCGGTAACGTCGGTTGCCCACATCTAGCAACTACCGGTTACCATACCCAGAGACGTCGGTTGCCCAAATCTAGCAACTACCAGTCTCCCATACCCAGTAACGTCGGTTGCCCACATCTAGCAACTACCGGTTACTATCTCTCATCCAGTAGGATGCCAAATAATCATCTAGGGTCGTCACCACAAGATGTTCACAAAGCTGAGTGATCGTCATCACTCCTATCAAACTGTACAGTTTCACACCCAGGCATCTTACCCTAACTGGCCTGTTGAGATTTACATCATATTACCATTTCAAAAACATTTCTTTTACTTATTGCCAATATTATCACATTCACTTACACCCCACACATTCTTTCTTTTAGCACAAGTTTTTTAGCATATTTTCATTAATCATTACACCCCATCTGACCCATTGGAATCATTACCATCACGTAATGATTAACAATGTTCAGAGGACTATCTTTTACACCCTACCTGACTCATTGCAATCATTACCCTCATGTAATGATTAACAATGTTCAGGTAATCATTATTACCCCCACTTTCCCTCTAACAGCTTGACAAACTGTTAGAAACATATCCATCATTACTATCACAATTCTGGTACTAAAACATTCAATTCATTTATCATTATGTGTGTGCTAGCCCGAATGTTAAAACCAAACATTTAAAAAGGGCTTAGAACTCACCTTATCAACTTTCTCACGACAATCTACACAATCCACGTACACGAGGTAACTAGTCCTTCCTCTAATCAAGGTATATCTAAAGCAATAAACCCTGATTCAATAACTTATTCTCAAACAGGGCCCTTATGCGATTGAACACTTACGCGAATGAGCACTCATGCGACTGAACCTATGCGGATGAACCATGCGACTGAACCTTCAGTCGTACGACTAGCCATTCATTCGTACGATTGAGTTCTCATTCGTATCTAGTGTTCACTCGTCTTCATTCGGCCTTCTAACCAGGCGACTGGGTTCCAATCGTACGACTGAACCTCCATTCGCACTCAGTCGTACAACTAGACTCTCATTCGTACGACTAAGGCATGCGATTGAGCCCATTCGTCTGGAACGGATCAGCAGCTGTGTTCTTGACGTTTTTTATCCAAACTCACTCAAAATTTGAGTTTTAACCATCCAAATCATACCATATTCAAAACAGATCCTATACACATCGTTTACAATGGTTTCGGACCATTATTTCATTAAAACTTCACAAAAACTTGGATTTGAATTCCTGGATTTTAAATTCAGAAATGAACCAGACCAATTTACTGATTTAAACAGGTTATTGGATCAAATTCAATCATACACACAGCTTATAACATCTCCGGATTAATCCGTGATGTTCAAAACTTACTGAAACGGAGTTTCGCCTAATCAATTTCGTGAGAGCAGGGTTTTGGGTGTGAAGGGGACAAGATTGAAATCTGCCCTTGAACCCCTGCACCGCCCTACTTATCTATAAATTAAACTTAACCGCCTCACCTTCAGTCGCACGACTGAACCATTCGTACGACTGAACTGTGCGACTGAAGCTCATACGCCTACGATTCGTACGATTGAGTCTCAATCGCACATAAGGAATGCGACTGGAGTTCATTCGTATATAACTTATGCGACTGAACACTTAAACACTCAATCAACTCAACTTAATTTAATTAATCATAACTATAATATAATTTACATGTCCGGATTTAGAAACCGGATGTTACATTAGGTTATTTATCAAAACAGTTTTGATAATTATTAATCAGATTAATAACAGTTAACGCAGCGGAGTAAGAATAAAATACCAAAAGTTAACTCGACAGGATTTGGGAATACAAACAATGCAAATACAGAATGTTATTAACCTACTGATGAGATAATAATACCTTTGTGATTAATAATTAACCGTTTGAGACACCGAGTGACAACGAATGAATGCTAGAATCAACGAACACTAAATTGGAACACAGTGGTTGCGGCTCTAAGAGGCGTGGTCCACGATTGCAATCAAATATGTCGGTTGTTTGTGATAGGAAGAAAAATCTAACTATCCATCTTATTTCTTCTGTTGAATTTGGGAGATGCCAAAAAGCCAATGGAGAGAAGATCGGAGGCCATTAAAAGGGGAAATGGAATTCATGGACAAAAGGAATCTCAGATTTGCTTTACAGATCCACAAACGCAATTATTTAGTAAAAATGGTGGAGTGGTTTCAACCTAATCATTTTATTATTCAAAAGGGAATCCTTTTTTTGAAGAAAGATTATAAATTAAAGTTTGTGAATATCACTGTAGGGAGCAAGTGGAGTTTTCTTCAAATAATTTTGCTTAATAAATAAAAATTTATACTGAATAACTTATAACATTATAAATCATAAAAACCCGATATAGTTCGTAAGCGGCAGTTAATCAAATTAGTGGACTTAATATTTGTTGCCCAAGGTGTAACTTTTTACGGGTCATAGCTCGATTGACAACGTGACGTAACCGAACTCGTACATAATCCAACAAAAATAACAACTCTTAAGTTGTTATTGTGTCATTCTCTTTTTGCATTATATGTTATAATTATATTCACGTTTAATTTAATGGAAATGTTAGCCATAATATTTTTTCCATAAAATATTCATTGCGTGTATTTTTCCACACTATTATAGTATTATTTGTACAATTTTATAACTTCATTAATTATAATACTCCATAAAACCATATCAATATCTTGAGTCGAGACAAATAATATGTAAAATATTATGGGTGAGGTTATTCTATAAAGTGTATTTTTGCTACAAAGTGTGAAAAGACACAATGGGGCTAAAAAAGTTACAAAAAAATTATATCTCATAATCTAAATCGAATTAAAAAAAACACTTCCGAGCCTTTGTTCATCTCGTTGTCCTCTTTCAGAAAAAAATAAAAAAATAATTTTTTTTCATTGTGTCATTATATGACACAATGACGTCATTGTGTCTTTTATATTGACACAATGACGTCATTGTGTCTTTCATAATGACACAATAAAGTTATTGTGTCTTTCACAAATAATATAATAAAAAACGTTAATTTTTTATTTTTTTTATTTTTTGTTTATTTTTTCTTATTGAGGACGACTAGGGGAACAAAAGATCCGAATTATTTATTTGAAATTCGATTTTCATTGTGAGATATAATTTTTTGTGTATTTTTTGACTCATTGTGTCTTTTTTGAATCATTATGTTTTCTCACACTTTGTAGCAAAAATACATTTTGTATTTAAATTTTTTTCAAATATTATAAAGTTATTTATAACGGAAGACATCAAATCATAAGATATGCCAATCATGTCTCTATCTAGACCGATCCAAGTGATTCAATCGATTCAAATTTTCCAAATGCTTTGAAAATCATCGAATGAGAGAAATTTTCTACGATTTTCATCCTAAACTCATTTCCATTGAGCTTCTCTAGTCTATTTACTAGCAGATTTTATACCCTTGAAATAGGAACATGTTGTTAATTTATCACAAGTAGACTATTCTTGTAGATAACCCTAGTATTTAACCCCGTGGTTTCAACAACCCAGGTTAATTTGAAAAAAAATATGACTTCAACAATTGTTGATTAAAATAAGTACGTTGCAATGAAAATTTTAAATTTTATAACCTATCATATTTTAAAATTCGTAAAGAGAAAACAAAGAAAACTGTAAAAAAATTTAAATCTTGAAACATGTTTGATAACTTGTATGTTAATATTTTGATGACTTCTACATTATCATACACAATATTTTTGTGAATGAAAATTACGCCAAAAAATAGATAAAATAAACACAATGCAATACTATATTTGGAATTTATAAGATGTTATATATTAAAAATTTTACCAACAACAACAACTAAAAAAATTATAAAAAAAAACAAAGTGAAAATACACATCTAAATCAGGGTGATGGAAATACTATTCACCACCCATCATTTTAATAAGATATATATATATATATATATATATATATTATATATATATATATATATATATATATATATATATATATATATATATATAGAGTAAATTACCATTTGCATCCTTGTGGTTTGGTGATTTTGACCATTTGCATCCCTACAGTTTAAAAATCCTCATATACACCCTAACGTTTCATTTTTGTTCCCATTTGCATCCAAATTACTAACGACGTTAAATAATTCAGTTAATTTTTTATAAAATGACGAAATTACCCTTGATACATTTAATGGGACCATCCACGCCATCTTCTTCTTCTCCTTGACTACCACAAACTCCCTTCTCTCTCTCTTTCTTTCTCAAACATAAACACACACACACATATTCTCTCTATCTCTCTCATCACTCCATCACCACCACCATCAACACCATCAACACCATCAACACCACCACCGTAAGTTAAAACCCCTAAAAGATCACCGACCCCCTTCAAGATACGGAATGTCATAAAACTTCATATACGATTCAAACGCCATGACTCCTCCGACAGCTTCTGTATTTCATCTTCCTCACACACCACCTGTTCTTTCACCGTTGCCGGAGCCAACCCCAATTCCGACCCCTTGGTTTCTTCATCAGAAAACCCCACAATAGCATCGTTACGAGCTCCGGCACTGGTGTGGAAACTTTTCCGGCGAGAGTCATGGTCGTAATTAGAATCGGTTTCGTTTGGAAATTAACCCTTGCTTTTCTTCCTCTGATCTTACGAGCTTCTTTATCGTAAGCTCTAGCAGCTTCTTCCGCTGTGTTGAACGTACCCAACCAAACCCTAACACCTTTCCTCGGGTCACGAATCTCAGCCGCCCATTTGCCCCACGGTCGCTGCCGTATCCCACGGTACAAATTCTTCCTCTGTTTCTTCTTACAGCTCCTGCTTTCCTCATGCCCACAACCTTGAATCGTATATGAAGTTTTATGACATACCGGTGACGGAACCGACCACCATCAACACCATCAACATCACGGTGGTTCTCTTCGTGGGTCGGGTCGGAATCGTCAAGATCTGTGGCTGCAGGTTGTGACTCGTCGATTTGATCAGAGTTATTAAGATCGAAATGTTGGTATTCGAGGGGTTGATTGAAGACGTACTGTGAGGCTGCTAGTTCAATCGGGTGTTGGTGGTAATGGGTCTCCGGCGGTGATTGGTGGTGGTGGGATATTTGGGGGTAGAAGTTGAGGGATTTGAGGCGGTGGCGCCACCGCGTACCTCCTCCACTGGAAATGGTGGTAGTGATAGAGTGATGAGAGAGAGAGAGAATATGTGTGTGTTTATGTTTGAGAAAGAATGAGAGAGAGAAAGAGAGTTTGCGGTGGCGGCGATGGCGGTGGCGGTGGCGGTGGACGGTGGTGGGTGGGTGGACGGGTGGTGGACGGGTGGTGGGTGGGTGATGGAGTTTGACTCCAGCGAGAGAGAAAAAAAGGGTAGTGGGTTAGGGGTTTTAAGGGCATTTTCGTCATTTTATAAAAAATTAATTGAATTATTTAACGTCGTTAGTAATTTGGATGCAAATGGGAATAAAAATGAAACGTTAGGGTGTATATGAGGATTTTTAAACTGTAGGGATGCAAATGGTCAAAATCACCAAACCACAAGGATGCAAATGGTAATTTACTCATATATATATATATATATATATTATATATATATATATATATATATATATATATATATATATATATATATATATATATATATATATAGGGGAGAGATCAAATGAAAACCATGTTTTTATAAGAAAACCAAGAAAACCACATGTAACCAATCATATAATTTTTTATTATTAAATCAATAAGGGTATATAGGTAAGTTTACATATTTACATATATGGTAATGTTTTATTTCTAATCAAATCATATGATCCTAGTTTGACTCAATTAAATTGTTGATTAAATCATCGATTATATATGTATAGTGTAAATGTTTGTCTTACCTATATAATATTGTAAATTGAGATAACATATATAATTCCTTAAAAGAGAAATATATATAATATTGTAGAGTAATTCCTTAAAAGAGAAATATATAATTCAATAACATATATATGTAAATTGAGATAACAGAAATAATAATGTAACAATTAAGTTTCATCCATGGATTTTATGAATGAACCATGTAAAAAGTAACTGCATATGTTTTTAGTCTATTAAGCTATTGATGTTTGCTTAAGAAACCAATTAAGCTGGATCTAGTGTACCACTAGAGATTTATATATTTATTTATTTATTAATTTTGATGGATTGAAATCAAAACAATTCTTGAATGGGTTAGCAACTTTGTGAATAAATGGAAAACAACATTTTTATTAGTTTTATTAGTTATGTTTCCTATTTTTTCTGAAGAGAATGAATCTTTTATTGACAGATTAAAAAAGAAACGGTTCGGATTTATATGAGAATGATTTAAAAGAACCAAAACCGAGAATAGTGTTTTGGCTAGCAACAACATAATAGTGGCAGCCAATCAATACCAATTGCTTCGAAGTTTGATTCAAATCCAATACAACACCCATACAAATATAAAAATTTATTGAATCTATTCTTTTTTATTTAAATTGCAACTTTGAATATGAAATTTAAAGAGATGAAATGAGAAATGATGCTCTCAATCATGGGACTTTAATGAAATATGTGATCAACCAATAAAAAAAATTGATCTAGAAAAGATGGTTTGGTCCTTTTATTTATTTTCTCGAATCAAGAGATCAATGATCGGATTCTAACGCATATAGATACGAATGGTCCACAGCGGGGGCCTAGTCGATGTAGGCCCTCAACGACAGGCAGACCAGCCGAATGAGTAGTTCACAATAGTTTCCAGAAACATGTGAAAATCTTTTTTTAGCAAAAGAGCCGTTTTCATAGTGTGGATTGATTACATATCCATTCAAATTCATTTGATGGGTTTGGGATTATAGACAAAAAGATTTCTCTAATTCTGTAACACCCTCAATTTCCACAAACGGGGTATTACCGTTAGGCGTGTGCCTTCCAGGATCTCAACCACTAGTTACACCAAACGACACGTTAATTGTCACACCCCCGCTGAGAGCGGAAACACGGGGATGCGAGCGAGACGGATCGTCATAACACATGGTTAACAATAGAGATGCAATATATATGTAATTGATGACATAGCGTGTCATGACGACACCCAGCACAAATGGAGACTTGTGTCGAGTTAGTCAATGTTCACGATAGCATAGCCATAAGCATAAATAGAAACTTGTAATTGAATCACATAAACGATTCACATAATCACCAAAACTTGTATTCTTGCATATGTAATTCCCACAACCCGGGAACAAGTATCCAAATGAATGTTAATTGTTGATGGACTGCAACAATGTACAAAATAATTGTTCATCATGTATGTTCAGTCTCAAAAATGCATCTTAGGGTCTCCACTAAGACAACACTCCTAGATCTTCAGTTCTCATTGTTACCTGAAAAGATATGTTCAAAACGGTCAACAATATTGTTGGTGAGCTTCACAGGTTTAAGTAGTAAATAAATTAAATGAAACAACATGTAAGTTTATAAGAGTGACCGCAATTACAATTATATGTAAGCGGTTTCGCCTGTTATTGATAGTTACAGCCAAACCTGGTCGTCGGTTCCACGCGGGAATTAATGGCCGTAAGGAAAGTACCACACAGCGAAATAAGATCCACACAACGTATAAAGATCCACACAGCATTTAAAGATCCACACAGCGTATAAAGATCCACACAGCGTATACGGTGTATGTTACAACCAAACCAATCCTTAGGTCCTATTTCTAGAATTAATGGTTGTATCAAAAGATTCACACAGAAGAACCACACAGAAGAACACTGCCAAATAGTATCACCCAACAAGTAGGATCACATAGTAATGTAGCGTCACCAAGTAACATGCAAGTCGGTAACGTAGTATAGAATCATGAATCATGATATGATCAGTCTGCAGGTAAGTCATTCATAACAGTAGTAGTAGGCTTTCACTAGGGTAGACGTATAGATACAAGATAAATGTATGTGCATTCTTTTCCCCATGTTCATAAATGTTTAAAAAGGTTGCTTAAGTGTAAAAAGGGGCCACGAAACTCACTTGTTAAATGGTAAGTATGTATGATGAAACTTCCCAAACTTGTATGTATAAACGGTCAATCACCTATTGACAGTTATGTTAAGCACTAATAATGCGTCTGATGTTAACAATATTGTTTAGTTGGGTCGGGTCGTATCGGTTCGGTCGTGGGTAACACTTGCACACAAACACGCGCAATAGATCTTATGTAGATCCAAGTACTAGAAGCGTTGCCATTGTCGATGATATTTGTGTAAAAGTGTTATTGTTGTTAAAGAAATACTTAGTAAGCACTTGTGTTATGAATCGTCTGTTGCTAATTGTAAAACGTTAAGTTGATTTGATTTGATATAACATTAATTAGTTTGATAGTGTTAATCTTAAAGATTGTCATTAGCAATGGCAACCATGCCGATGTCACCTTAACATCACACGACTACACACACACACATAAGAAGAATTCACGCACAATGACTCCAATTGCACGACAGGACCAGACGCACGACTGGACACTCCATTCGCACGAATCAACTCTCAATCGTGCGAATCAGCTTCATTCGCACGATTGAACCCCCATTCGTGCGATTAAGCATTCAGTCGTACCACACCGCACCCAATCGCATGACTCAACTTCCATTCGCACGATTCAGCCTTCATTTGTAGGAATTAGCTTCATTCGTATGACTAAACTTTTATTCGTGCGACTGGACCTTCAGTCGTGCGATACACACAGTCGCACACATTCATCCGCATTGACTCAATCGCATGGCAATACTCATCCGCATGACTCAATCGCACGACACACACAATCGTATGGGCTCAGTCGCACGACTAACTCAATCGCTTGGACTCAGTCGCACGACAGACCCAATCGCATGGACTCAGTCGCACGACACGCCCAGTCGCATGCCTCAGTCGCATGACAGATCCAGTCGCCCAGAAGCAGATCGCGACTGCTAGAGGTGCTGAATAGCCTTTGGCTGCTCCGTGCACAGGTTTCACACAACAAGGACTTCCAGAAACACTTATCTAACATATCTAAGCAGATACACACGCAGAAAGGCAACACACACCCACACGACCTCATGTGCTCGGGTTGAACCCGAGCCCTTGAAACCCTAAAATTCGTAGAAGTAAAACGAGCAAAAACGGACAACCAAGGTCGTCTACCTGCTTGAAACGTGTTGTCTAGGCTGTAGTAGTAGTCTAAACGGTGATATCATGAAGAAAACGGGGCGGTTCTAGGTGCAAGGATGAAGAAGAAAAGTGGAGAAGAAGATAAGGAAGAAGAAGAAATGGTGAAGGCTAGGGCTGGAATCAAGGGTATTTATACCCAGCCCTAGTTTGGCAATTGTCACTTTTAGTCCCTGCACTTAGCCCCCGAGTTCCCAAATTTGTTTCGGTTGAAAACGACGTAAATACACGCGTTATATTAATTTTAGGGAAGTATTTAATGTTGTTTGTATCTTGAAAATGATGTTATTAATGATATTTACATTATATAACATAATATAATTAACGATGTCGGTGGTGATATTCGTAAGCGTTTTAAGTGTTAATGTTGCAAACAATGATATCACGAATGTAAAAGAAAATCAAGCAAGTATGATGTCCTCACGAATAGTCTATGAAGATGTGAAATGAACGTTCTAAGGATAGTTAACGAAATCTACGTTAAATGACGGACCTTATGGTGACGGATGTCACAGTATCCCCAGTTGAGAGAATTTCGTCCCGAAATTCAACTGGTGTTAGGTCCAAGAGTGTGACCCTCGAATAGTTATCGATATTTGAGTTTCATCTGATCTTCCCGTTCCCACGTGAATTTTGGTCCTCGTTTGGAGTTCCATCTCACGCGAACGATCGGTATCTTGCTGCGCCTTAAGCGTTTGACCTTTCGGTCCATGATCTCGATAGGTTCTTCGATAAAATGAAGCTTTTCATCGATCTTGATTTCCTCAATTGGCACATGGAGAGTTTCATCCACCAGGCACTTTTTGAGGTTTGATACGTGAAATGTGTCGTGTACACGCTGAGTTCTTGTGGCAACCTCAATCGGTAAGCCACCGGACCGATTCTTTCTGTAATCTTGAATGGTCCTACGTATCTTGGGCTAACTTCCCTTTCTTTCCAAATCGTACGATCCCTTTCCAGGGAGAGACTTTGAGTAGAACGTGATCTCCAACATTGAATTCTAGAGGCTTCCGACGTTGTCGGCATAGCTCTTTTGGCGATCTCTTGCAGCTTTCAATCTGTCTTTGATTTGGAAAATCTTGTCAGTTGTTTCTTGGATGATCTCTGGGCCTGTTAGCTGGCTTTTACCAATCTCAGCCCAACAAACTGGGGATCTACATTTCCTCCCGTACAGTGCTTCAAATGGAGCGCATCCAATGCTTGTATGGTAGCTGTTGTTGTAAGAGAACTCAATCAATGGTAGAGAGTGTCCCAGCTACACCAACATCGATTACACAAGCCCTGAGCATGTCTTCCAATGTTTGTATTGTTCGTTCACTTTGGCCATCGTTTGTGGGTGATAGGTGGTACTCATATCTAATCAAGTGCCCATCGCTTTCTGTATTGTTTGCCAAAATCGTGAAGATATAAAATCTCGCCAACTTTTCTATCTTGTAATCCTCTCGGATCGGTAAGAAATGTGCGGACTTTGTCATTCGATCCACTACGACCATATCGAGTCGTGCCCGCTACCTGTTCTAGGGAGTTTGGTAATGAAATCCATGGCTATGTTCTCCATTTCCACTCGGGAATTTCAGGTTGCTGTAATAATCCCGATGGTTTTGATGTTCAGCCTTAACTTTCGAGCATGTCAAGCATCAGCTTACATACATAGCAATGTCTTTCTTCATGCCTGGCCACCAGTATAGATCCTTAAGATCGTAATACATCTTGTCTGCACCAGGATGAACAGAATATCGTGTCTTGTGGGCTTCCTCCATGATTAGGGTACGAACGTCTCCCCATTTGGGTACCCATATACGATCCATGAAATACTGTATACCATCATCCTTGCAAATCATCTGTTTGTCCAACCCTTGGAATTCTTCTCCCGCAAGGTTTTCTTCTTTCAATGCCTCACTTTATGCAAGTTGGATCTGAGCCTTCAAGTTCGTTTGAATAGTCAATCCAAAGCTCGAGCACATAGTGGTTTCACATGTTCGTTAGGGCGTCAGCTCATATTGCTTCCCCGGATGATACCAGATTTCACAATCGTAGTCCAAGTTGCTGACGCATATTGAGTTCTTTCTGATTCAGGATGTGTTGAAGGATCTTATGATCTGTGTAGATGATGCATTTGGTTCCATACAGATAGTGCCTCCATATCTTAAGTGCAAATACTACAGCGCCCAACTCCAAATCATGAGGTGTGTAGTTCTTTTCGTGCACCTTGAGTTGTCGTGAGGCGTAGGCAATCACCTTATCTTTCTGCATTAGCACACAATCCAATCCTTGATGTGAAGCATCGCAGTACACCACAAAGTCAACAGTCCCGTCTGGGAGGGACAATATCGGTGCGTTGCACAACTTCTCCTTCAACGTTTGGAATGATTATCTTGTGCATGTCCCCAATCAAACTTCTTGTCTTTTTGAGTCAACAAAGTTAACGGTTTAACAATCTTTGAAAAATTCGCAATGAAGCGACGATAATATCCGGCCAATCCTAAGAATTGTCGTATCTCTGAAGGTGTCTGGGGTGCATCCCATTTCTTCACTCTTCAATCCTGCCGGGATCTACATGAATCCTATTTTCGTTAACCACATGCCCCAAAATTTCACTTCTCGAAGCCAAAACTCATACTTCGAGAATTTAGCGAAAAGTTTCTCTTCTTGTAATAGACTCAGTATCGCCCGAG
The DNA here is from genome assembly GCA_024085815.1 of Flaveria linearis. NCBI lineage: Eukaryota > Viridiplantae > Streptophyta > Magnoliopsida > Asterales > Asteraceae > Flaveria > Flaveria linearis. The sequence goes on from CM044005.1 coordinate 30,336,461, forward strand.
GTGTTCCTCGTGGTCCTCTTTTGTTCGGGAGTAGATAAGTATATCGTCTATGAGCACGATCACGAACTTATCCAAGTAGGTTTGCACACTCGATTCATCAGATCCATGAACACAGAAGGTGCATTAGTCAGTCCGAACGGCATGACTAAGAACTCATAGTGCCCATAACGAGTCCTGAAAGCTGTTTTCGGTATGTCATCCTCGAAAACCCTTAGTTGATGATATCCAGAATGAAGATCAATCTTGGAGAAATATGAAGCCCCTTGCAACTGATCAAATAAATCATCAATTCTGGGAAGAGGATATCGATTCTTCACAGTCAACTTGTTCAACTCGCGATAATCGATACACATGCGGAACGACCCGTCTTTCTTTTTGACAAATAAGACCGTGCTCCCCATGGTGAATGACTCGGCGAATAAAACCCTTCTCCAGTAGTTCTTGTAATTGGCTTGATAACTCTTGCATTTCGGATGGTGCTAACCGATACGGTGCTTTTGCTACCGGCGTAGCTCCAGGAACCAACTCTATACGAAATTCCACCTGTCGTGGAGGAGGCAATCCCGACAAGTCATCAGGGAATACATCCGGTAATCTCGTACTACCGGAATATCTACCAAATTGTTGTTCTTCCTTCCTTCTTTTCCCCACCACATGGGCCAGAAACGCAACTTGCTTTCGTAAACATCGACGTGTCTTCATGCAAGAAATAAGCTTTAGGGTTCTCCCCCGGTCGTTCTCCTTGAATCCTGATTATTTCCCCGTCTGGCATGGGGATTCGTACTACTTTCTCCCGACAAACAATCTCGGCTCCGTGTTTCGACAACCAATCCATTCCCACAATCACATCAAACTTCCCAGCTCAAAAGGTATTAAGTCTATATCAAGGCATAGTTTTTCCAATATCATCGAGCACTTTCTAATAATCTCATCGGCCTGTACAACTCTTCGTTGGCCATTTCTACGGTTTAGCTAGTTTCTAGCCTACTGGGGTTCAAGGCAAGCATGCGAGCAAATTCAAAAGATATAAAACTATTGTCTGCTCCAGTATCACAGTATAGATGCGAAGTGGTGATTGAGCAAGTACGTACCCGTACGACATTTGGGTCCTGACGGGCATCATTTGCTCCAATAACAAACGCACGTCCTCTTGCAGCATTTCCTTGGTTCTCTTGGCCTGGATTTCCAGCTATGGCCATCCTTGTGGTTGATTGTTTGCTTGCTGACCCTACGCCCGATTCAGTCTTGGGCACATGTTTCGGTAGTGACCGGGGTTCCCACACTCATAACAGACCCTGGCATTCCCAGAGGGTTAACCGCGTTAACGGGTGCCACCAGGTTCGGTGCCACTCTGCAGTCTCTCGCTTGATGCCCCGGGCGTCTACAGTTCAGACACACCCGACACGGCATTGCTGGGGGATGATGAAGGTTGCACCTGTCTCATTTCGGGTGCGGCTTAGCATATTCTTTCTTTCCTTAAGTCACAGGCACAAAATTTTAGGTCGTCTTGGCCTTCTTATCAACCCTTCCGGCGTTAGACCGGCTCGTTTCCCCAACCTCCATTCTCTTCTCTGCTCCCTACCCAACATCCCTGTTCTCACCATCTCGTCAGTTAGAGCGCCGGCCTTCAGAATTGCGCTCTGAATCGTAGGAGGAGCAGCTGCTGTTACCAATGCTCGGATTTGAGGCGTGAGTCCCCAAATATACCTTTCAATTCTCTTTGATTTCGGAGTTACCAGATGTGGAACCAGTCTTGCCAGTTCGTGGAATCGATCAGTATAAGCGGCATGCCCAGCCCCACCATAGCATGATTCCAGAATTCATGCTCCAATTTCTGCATTTCGTTGAGGGGGCAGTACTCCTCAGTAATCAAAGCTTTGAACTCATCCCATGACATCCGTATCGCAGACTCTCTTCCTCTAGCTTGAACCTGGGTGTTCCACTAGGTTAATGTTTTGCCCTGCAGTGAACGTGTGCATACTTGATTCTTTGACTATCGAGGCACTCACTGATGTCAATCACTGCCTCCATCTTTTCAAGCCACCTAGTTAGGGATATCGCCCCACCTTTCCCATCAAATTCTCAAGGTTTGCAGGCCATGGATTCCTTGTAAGAACATCCCCGTCTTGTATTAGCAACCCCAGTTTCATTACCAGTTATTCCGCCAATCCCAGTATCCTCCCCAGTAGTTGGTTGGTTATGCTGATCATTATTAGTATCATGATCCCCGTGGAGATTATGATTCAGAAGAGAAGAGTGTCGCTCACTTGAGTCACTATAGTTAGAATCAGTGCGGCTAGCTGCTGAGCAATCATAGCACCTATATCAGGGTTTTCAGTCCCCTGATTGTTGCCAGCAGGAGCACCACCTATTCTTGGTGGTCTACCCTACCTCTGCTTAGTGGGGTCTCACCTTCATGATTTGTACTACGGGTGACTCTTCGAGGCGGCATCTTCTAATCATAAAAAGGAGTAAACATGTAAACTTTAGTAAACATGTAAACCTTAGTCACTTGAAGACACATGTATGATTCCACTCATCAAGTTCCAACAATCCATGCCTCAGTCAATCAGGATCATCACATAGCCCGATTTAAGCACATTCTTAGTATACGGTGATGCTTATATATAGGGTTCCCTGCAGCGTTCCCACCACATCCACAATATACCTAGAATGATGTCTAACTGGTTACTTGACATCCGATTTCCTTGGCATCATCCCAATGAATAACATAATGTATGTGTAGTGAGTATAATCACTCCTCTACATTACTTATAGTCCACTTTCATTCTAAGCATTCAATTAGTTTCTTAGCTACTGAAATGCTAAGCGGGGGAATGTTTCATGGAGAATAAAATAAATGTCATGATTGGAAATACCATGAAGGCTCTAAGTAGGACAGGACTTAGGTAATAGTAGGTGTTAGTAATGTTTTGTTACCCTTAATAAGGTCTTACTAGAATTATGATCCTAGCACCCTAGGGTATAGAATAGAAAACTTGTGATACTCATGATCGTTAACTCATGGTAAGATTAGCCAGACTTCTCATGCACTGCAAATTACAATTACGTGTGCACCCGTAATGGTAATTTGCCTTGCATGGTCACCCTTAGTTTCTCTTACCCCAAGTTAACATCATAGTATTGTCAACATTCATCAAGCACGAATCATGTAATGCCCTCATATCCATGAGCCATTAGTATTCCAATAGTAGTATGTGATAGCAAATAAACTCCAAGCACATAAGCACAATTTGTCTAACGATAGTTGCCTATCCTTCATACTTTCAGGATCTCAGGCATGCTATCTTAGGGTCGGATTTAGTATTTGAGATCGACGCTACGCGTGATCTGTGAAGTTTCCCTTTAGTTGGGTTTTCCGACCTAATGTATAATGTAGTGCGTATACAAATATAAGATTCTAGTATAAGGTATCCGTGAAGAAAGACTAAGAGTAATAGTGTCTTCCTCAGGATGATCAGATAACAAGCATGTATGTATAGAATCATGTATAGAGACAAGAAACAAGTATAGAGGAACATACATGTAACATCAAATGCAAGCCAGTCCGAGCATGCATTCTACATGAAGGTTCCTAGGTTATAGTCTAGGTCAAGTGAATTGCCTAATTCTCTATAACCAATGGCTCTGATACCAGTCTGTCACACCCCGCTGAGAGCGGAAACACGGGGTTGCGAGTGAGACGGGATCGTCATAGCACATGGTAACAATAGAGATGCAATATATATGTAACTGATGACATAGTGTGTCATGACGACACCCGACACAAATGGAGACTTGTGGTGTTTAGTCAATGTTCATGAAAGGATCTCAGCCTCTAGTTTGATCAATTAGGTTGTATTCGCAGCGGATTTAGCACGAGAATTAAACAAATAAGCAAGAACACAAATGATTTTGCATGTAACAGTAAAATTATAGAGAGAGAGAACAATTCTGCGAAAAAGTGTTTTCTATTGAATCACACGCTTCGGCCAGGGTTACAATTAGGTCATCTCCTTTTATAGGAGAAATGACATATGCTGATGTCACTTGATAGTGACACCAAACGGTTATTAGCCAACTACTGAAGAACACTAAACTACTGAAGATGTCAAATAGCTGACATCTTCTTACAAAAAGCTAAGTGTTCTAACTTATTACAAACTACTGAAGAAAAGAAACTACTGAAAGTATTACAACGACTGAAGAACAAGCTCTTCAGTCGTTTACAACTACTGAACTATAACAGCTAAAGAACAAACTCTTCAGCTGTTGTACAAACTACTGAAAAGAGAAAATACAAACTACTGAAAAAGAAAAAACCATCACAACAACTGAAGACAGCTTCTTCAGCTGTTGTGACAACTCTGAAGCTTCAGCACTTGGTCTTCAGACTTTAATCTTCAGATGTTTCATCAGCTGATGACTTCAGTAGTTGTCATCAGCTGATGTCTTCAGTCTTTGTCTTCAGACTTTGTGCATCAGTTGTTGATCTTCAGTTTTCAGTACTTTAGCTTTTGATCTTCAGCACTTGAGTCTTCAGTACTTGAAGTCTTTAGTACTTGTATTCTTCAGTACTTCAGACTTCAGTACTTGTCTTCAGTACTTGGGATCTTCAGCTTTTGTTCTTCAGATCTTTGATCTTCAGCTGTTGAGTCTTCAGTCTTTGTCAAACTACTGATGAAGCCTTCAGCAGTTGTTATGATGTCATGTGGGACTTAGAGGTTTTTCTGATCTGGCTCATTGGTTCTTTTAGTCCAACAATCTCCCCCTGAACCAATACAGCCAAAACCTCTAAGCAATTTATTGTCCCACTTATTGATGGCAGGAAGATTGGTCTTTTCCTTCTTGATCAGCTTAGAAGATGACCCAATTAAGCACTGTCCTGGGAAGAGGTCTTAAGAATTTGTTTTGCATAGTATGGATGGGAACTCTATTTTAGGGAACTGGACACAGAGTTGTTGTCCTATCCATAAGACCTACTTCCCAACTATGAGCCTGTAGGATTCTCTGGTGTAGGCCTCTAAAAACATCACTTGTTCCTCCATGGTAAGTACTTCTGTCTCACCTTCAAAGAATCCTTCAGGCCCATAGAGCTCTGAGATGTATTTGGCCTGTTTACCACTTTTGAGCTCCACAGTTGTTATGGCCCTATAGGCGAATTCATCTGGGTGATTACCCTCTAAGAACAACTGGAGCTCATTTCTTTGAAGTTTCTCAAACCTCTTGTAGACTAACCCCTTTTTAACAACTCTGTTCTCCAACATCTTTTGTGGTGGGAGGTTAGCCTGATAGGTTTTCTTGAAATCTTCTATGATCTCCCAGGGTGATATTACAATAGCCAAGGAGATCTCTTCACCTGCGATCCTTTTCACTAGGCCATTGTATCTCTTTGGTATATCTTTCTTCATAATTCTGTGAGACACACTGGGATCAGGCCAAATACTCACTTTGTCCTTTTGAAATTGGAATGTATGCCTTAAAGTGAATAATCTCAGAGCTTGTTTCCTCATATTCATAATTGATGAGGAAGCAGCATAGGCTTTATCTACTCTTTTCAGCAGCTCATCATCATGTAGCCTATGCTGCTGTTCTTCTTCCAGTTTAACCTTCACAGCTTCCATCTGTGAGGTGGGAGTGATGGGCATAGGTTTGGCTTTGGGTAAAGATATGACTGCAGAGAGAGGCAGCCTATCTTCCTCATCCTCCTCTTCTTCTTCTTCTTGCAGCCTCAACACCCTTCTCTTCTTCTGCAAGGGTGTATCATCGGCAAGGGTTTTAATGGTGATGGGGTTGGTTTTGTGGGTTGTGGTTGGGTAGGTTTTGGTGTGGGAGATTGAGCAGGCTTTGCTAGTAATCTAGAAATGAGGGAAGGTTTAGTCTGTTTGACTAGAAAAGTCCTGTCCCCAGCACCGGCTTCTGACAGGGCTTCTGCGACCAATCCCTTGGTAAATTCACCAGCCGAACAGATCTTGGTGGCTATAGCCAAGATTCTGTCCCTGGTCCAATCTCTCACATCTAGGACTGGTCTCCCCAGGTACTTCGAAATAAACCTAGTCATAGCATCGGTCTCTTTCTCTCCTCTTGGCTATGACTGGTCCATCAGTATTCTATCTCCTTTATCTCCAACTTCCTAATTTCCTGATCTAGCATGGCAGTGTCCTTGTCAAAGCCTTGCCTGAACAGGTAATCAATGATAGAGTCCATTGATCGGCTATGCTCAGCATCAGCCTCCTTGACCAGGACTGCTAGATCAGTCTCCTTCACCACCTTCTCTCCCTCCTTCTCTCCTTTCTTCTTTTTGTAAGTGACACTGAAATCTTTTTGGATTTCAGCCACTTTGATCTGTTCAGCTCTCTCCTCCCTCTCCTTCTCCTTCCCCTTCACCCTCTCAGTCTCCTCACCCACATCCCTCTCTTTTACCACCTCTTCCACCACTTCTTGCTCCTCCTCTACCCTCTTCCTCTTTGCTTTCACTGATGTCTCCCCCTTTTTGGGTGCATTGGTTAGGGAATGACTATCAGAAAGCGCCTTAGCTACAGCAACCTCCACCAAGGGTTGTATTTAGGAGGGAAGCCTCTCATCAAGGGTTTTCATCATAATGTCTGTGATTATTGGTGTGATGAGAGGCAGGGAATTTTGGAGGATAGCAACTAATTGCTCAGGAGGGTTCTGGTCCTGAGAACTAGTGCCAGAAGCAGTGGCTGGTGGCTGAGTGTGGGAGTGGTTGAGTATTGGGAGACCTTCAGGTGAAGGTGCCATCTGTGGGTGTATGGTGGCAGATGGACTTTGATCCTGAGACATTTGGCAAGCAGCTCTTTGAGTCTGCTTACCTCATCCTCTAGGATGGTGTTTTGTGCAACTACATCGTAGAAGAAGCACAGGTCATCATCAGTTTGCACTAAATCACCTGACCTCCTGACTATGTCAGGATGTACATGCATGAGTGTGGCTCAGTAGTTGCATGTGCCCTTTGTCTTGGTTCTGGGGACTTCCAGCCTCCGGATTGGATCCATCATCGGCAGTTGCCTCTGGTGAGGTCTTATTGATGTTACCAGCTTCTTCCTGCTCATATGCTGATGCAGGGAAGTGGCAGCCTCACCAGAATATCCTATCTCCCTAGCCACACTGGGAGATGAGACATGTGATTCTCTGTGTTGTGGGCTCCCATCAACACTTGTGTTCCACCCTCTCTTCGGTTGGAGTTTGCCCAGTTAAGATTGGTTTCTGGGGAGAGGGTGGAGTGTTAAGATGGGTCAACACTTCTGCAATAATTAATGTAGGGCTTTTAGGGGTGGTTGCAGTAGGAGATGGGGTAGAAGCAGATTGCACATGGGGAGAATGTGCTCTTCAATGGCAACCTCCTCAATTGAGAAAGGTTCCAGATGTGTGGCAGCCCCTGAAATGGTTGCATCAGGCTCTGTAAAGAGGAAACCCGTGCGGTTGTGGTAGGTGGAGTCGTGGTGACTGCTGGGAGAATCTGGCCAGCAGTCATTCCTGCGTTTGTTGTGCAGGGGCATCCTCAGGGGACTCATCTCCCTGAGTAGCCTTTTTGGGTTTTCTTTGGGTTTGGGTTTGGTGGGGACTTTGGATTGTGAGGTGGAGGCTGTGGGTTCCAGCTGCATGGGTTTTCGCAGCTTGGCAGCCGTTTTGAGTGTTTGGTCGCTATTGTGCCTGGAGTATACCTCAGCTAATACAGCCATGGCAGGGACTCCAGTGCCAACTAGTCCCTCAGTATTAAGTGGCTCTCTATCATGGCCATAATGAACCGAGGATATAAAATCCAACGGTTTGCAAATGGTTTTGTGGCCATGTCCTTGAGTTCCAAAAAAATTATTTCAGTTAAATTTAAAGGTTGTTTCTTAAGGATAGAAGTACAATACCTGCTGCCACCTTGAGGACATCTGGTCCCATGAAATGTCTTTGGGCCGGACAAACATTCACCATATGGAAGATAAGTCGTTGTGGATCAGGAAAATGTTTCTTTAGCAATGTGGAGGCAGAGAGGTCACCCTGATAATCATTAGCAGTGAAGGAAAGATCAAGGTTCCCTTTGGGTTAGGCATTGGGAAGGTGGCATCCTCCAGCTTTAGGGTTTGTCGGATAATAGCTGGAGTGATGACCACTGGGTTGTTGTTCACGGACGACCGGAGAGAGACCTCGCCATCGTTCTCTCCGGCTTGAACGGTTATGTTCGTCCAGAACTCTGATAGGGAATCGGTGTATATGATTGGATTTATTAGGAAGGCCGTTTGGTATGGTGATTCGATCATCAGATCTACAGCATTGTGGAATTTTGACCAGAATGGCGATTTAGTGAGGTACGCGACACAGTTGTGTCGAGGCTTGAGTTGCATGGTGCCATTAATGGTGTATGGGAAGTTTCAGAGGTTTTTGAAATTTAGGTCGTGAGAATGAAAAGCTCTGAAGGTTGGGTATTTATAGGGTATGGCAAATACTGAAAGAAAAGTACTGAAGGTTTTGGTGTTAGTCATCAGTTATTGAAACTACTGATGACGTGGTTTGAACCTTCAGTGGTTGTAACATCTGAGGACTTGGTGTTAGTATTCAGTAGTTAAAACTACTAAGACCTTGGTTTTGTCCTTCAGATGTTGTAAACGGCTGAAGACTTGTTATTAGTCATCAGTAGTTATAAACTACTGAAGACATGGTTTTCATCTTCAGACGTTGTAACAACTGAAGACTTGTGTTAGTCTTCAGTAGTTGTGAAACACTACTTAAGACATGGTTTTGCTTCAGTTGTTGTAAAAACTGAGGACTTGGTGTTAGTCATCAGTAGTTGTGAAACTACTGAAGACATGGTTTTGTCCTTCAGTTGTTTGGGTATGAAACAGCAGATGTAGGTATCAGCTGAAGAGTAAAGTTACTCATCAGCAGTTTTCGTCAATTCAGTTGTTTCATTCTGACCTCCACATTTACTCATCAGCTCTTTGGCTGACTTTAGATGTTTCATTGGCCCTTCAGCTCTTGTGAATATTTTATTCCTCAGCTCTTATGATCAGATGTTCATAAGTGCTGAAAATTATTCTTCAGAGCTGGTGAACAAATTGTCTTCAGTACTTGTGTAAGATTACACATCAGTACTTATGAATAGAATTTGTTCTTCAGTACTTATTTGTTAGAAAATTGTACATCAGTAGTTATAACCACATCAGTAGTTGTAACTACATCAGCGTTTTTCAACAAATAATGTACTTCAGTACTTTGAATCATTTTAGTCTGCAGTAGTTGTGAAAATGCTGAAGACTAAATTATTCATCAGTACTTATATTTGACCTTTGCATACCAATGCTCATCAGTACTTATGAACTGAGAGCATCAGTATTAGTCAAATTATTCTAGCTGCAGCATACCAAGCCTTAGTACCAAATTTTTGAATGTGGCACTATCTAAAGGCTTAGTAAAGATGTCTGCAAGCTCATCAGTACTAGCACAAACTTTGGATCAATCAGACCTTTTTCATAGCAATCTCTTATAAAATGATGTCTGATCTCTATATGTTTGGTCCTAGAGTGCTGGACTGGATTTTTAACAATGCAAAGAGCTGAAGCACTATCCATTAATAATGGAGTCTTAGTCTCTGTAATGCCATAATCTAAAAGTTGGTTCTAAAGCCAAAGTACCTAAGATGTACAACTTGCAGCAGCAATGTACTCAGCTTCAGCAGTGGATGTAGCAATTGACGTTTGTTTCTTACTCTGCCAAGAAACTAAACAATTGCCTAGGAATTGGCAACTACCAGAAGTGGATTTTCTGGTGACTTTACATCCTGCATAGTCAGTATCAGAGAAAGCAACTAATTTGCAAGAATGCCCAGTTGAATACCAAAGGCCTAGTGATTGGGTACCTTGCAGATATCTAAAGATCCTTTTGACTGCAATCAAATGGGATTCTTTAGGTGAAGCCTGAGATCTAGCACAAGCACATGTTGCAAACATGATATATGGTCTAGAAGCTGTAAGGTACATCAAGGACCCAATCATACATCTGTAAAGGGTTTCATCAACCGCTTTACCTTTCTGATCCACATCCAGTTTGTGGTGCTGCTCATAGGAGTAGAAAAGTGCTTACAGTTTTGTAAATCAAACTTATTCAACAAATCCTTTGTATACTTGGACTGATAAATAAAGATACCATCAGCCCTTTGTTTGATTTGCAACCCTAGAAAGAACTGTAATTCTCCCATAGCACTCATTTCAAACTTTTGCTTCATGAGCTTTTTGAATTCATCACACAACTGTGGATCAGAGGATGCAAAAATTATGTCATCTACATAAATTTGAACAAGGAGCTTATGCTGTCCCACAGTCTTGATGAATAAGGTTTTATCAATGGTGCCTCTAGTGAACTTATTTTCTAGAAGAAAAGTCGAGAGTGTCTCATACCAGGCTCTAGGAGCTTGCTTCAACCCATAAAGAGCCTTATCCAGCTTATACACCCAATCAGGATGTTTATTGTCCTCAAAGCCTGGTGGTTGACACACATAAACTTCCTCTTTTATTTTACCATATAGAAATGCACTCTTGACATCCATTTGATAAACTTTAAGACTGTGAAAGGCAGCATAAGCTAAGAACAATCTAATTGCCTCCAGTCTGGCTACAGGGGCAAAGGTTTCATCATAATCGATGCCTTCCTCTTGTGCAAACCCCTGTACAACCAGCCTGGCCTTGTTCTTGACAATTTGGCCCTTTTCATCTGTTTTGTTCCTAAACACCCATTTAGTGCCTATTGCACACTTACCTTGGGGTAAAGGAACAAGCTCCCACACTTGCTGTTTTTTGAACTGAAGAAGCTCAAGATGCATTGCTTCAACCCATCCATTGTCTCTGAGTGCAATATGGTAGTTCTTTGGCTCTTGCTGACTGATAAAGAGAGCATAGAAGCAGAAGTTGGATAACTGATTCCTGGTTGAAACTCCAGCATTGATATCACCAATGATTTGAGACATTGGGTGATTCTTCAGCTCTTGATAGACTATAAGATCAGTGCAAGTGTTTGTAGGACTTTCAGCAGCAACAGATGGTGATGAAGATTCTTGAAACCATGTAGGAGATGGCAGCTCAAATAAAGTAGAGCATGCAGAAATTTCATCAGCATTTGTTGTGGATGGGCTGCTGAAGCTACAGGAGCATCAGGTTTAGTGGACTCAGGCAGGTGGTCACTAAACCTGAAAAGGTGAGTACTGACTACATCATCATCAGTACCACCAGGTGGAGAACTGTTGACAGGCACAACAACTGGAGGTTGATAAGGAACATATTGCAGTATGTCCAGATCAAACAACTCCACAGGGTTTTGTGGAATCTTGTCCTTTGGAGATTCATTGAACTTGACATGCAGAGTTTCTTCAACCATCTTTTTCCTACAGTTAAAAACTCTGTATGCCTTGCAAGTTGATGAATAACCAATAAATACCCTGCATCCACCTTACTAGCAAACTTCTGGAGTGGATTGCTAGTGTTGAGAATGAAACATGGACACCCAAAGGCTCTAAAGAAGGAAATCAGAGGGGCCAAATGATGAAGTACTTTATAAGGAGTCTTCATCAACCTCTGATTCACTAATGCTCTATTCTGCACATAGCAAGCTGTGTTGACAGCTTCAGTCCAAAAGGTCAGTGGCAATCCTGAGTCAGCCAGCATTGACCTTGCAGCTTCAATGAGAGTCCTGTTCTTTCTCTCAACCACTCAATTCTATTCAGGAGTTTTGGGAATACTGAACTGCCTTTTAATTCCCTTGGACAGGTAGAAGTCATCAAGTGTATGGTTTCTAAACTTGTTCCATTTCACTCCTCACACACTTGACCTGCAGAGAATACTGCTTCTCCACAAATAACACAAAGTTCATAATAGCCTTGGCAGCTTCATCCTTGGTGTGCAAGAAGAACGTCCATACATATCTGGAGTAATCATCCACAATTACCAGACAGTATTTCTTCTTTGCCATGCTCATCACCCTGACAGGACCAAAGAGATCCATGTGCAAGAGTTGCAAGCAGGCAGTGGACTTTGGTTCTTCTATTGGAGGGAATGAAACTCTGTGTTGTTTTCCCTTTAAGCAAGCAGTGCAGTTGTCTTCACACTTGAACTCCTTCAAAGGCAATCCTCTTACTAAACCATGGTTTATCAGCTGATTCATGTTCTTGACATTAACATGCCCCAGCCTTCTATGCCATAGAGTAGACTCTTGAGGAGAGGCCTTGGAGAATAGGCAAGGATGGCCTTTTAGATCTATCTTTTTGGAAAGATCTAAGGCATATACTCTTCCTGTCCTGTTGGCCTTCAGGAGAGTATATCATCCAACACCTTGTCAATCAAATTTAGAACTTTGGATGACAGAATCCGACAGTTCTGGCTTGTGAAAAGGGCAACATGGCCTTTATCACACATTTGACTGACACTCAAGAGATTGTACTTGAGATTCTCCACATGGTTACATCATCAAACCTTATTTCCCCATTGGAAACAAAGCCTTTTCCGATGATGTAACCCTTTGCATCATTGCCAAGAGAAACAAATCCCTTCTTTCCTTGAGAGTAGTCATTAAGAAGGAACTGCTTCCTGTCATATGCATGGATCCTCCACTTCTACATACCAGATGCTTCTTTGGCATGTTGAAGAACCCTGCAATCATAAAAACAAGTTAGTTAGTATTAGAGACCCAAACCTTTTGGTTTTGGGTCTGTTCTCAACAATAGGTGCAAAACTAATAGGTGTGTTATGTGTGACAGCCTAAGGTGAAGGAGATGGTGTAGAAGAGGAACCCTTTGGCTTGGATTTCCTTTTCTGTGGTTTCAACACAGGAGCATCTAATTGGTTGACTCTTCCCATTAGATGCTGAACCATCATCACAAGTTGTGTCTGACCTTGTGATAAAGCTTTCAGCTCTTCAGACATATTGGGGTTGCTGATGATGGATTCCTGTGTTGCACCATCTTCTTTGAGCAACCTCAGCTGTTGCCTGAGTAACCCCTACCTTCTTTTTGGATTTGCTTTTGGTCTTAGGGGTTTCAAGCTTTGATGTTGCTAGTACAAACTTGGTCTCAAACTCATTTTTCATTGTATTCATGGCTCTTTAATTTTCTCCTTTTGTTTGAGTTTGGAACCTCTTTTGTACCAGCAATCATCAGTAAGATGATTGAACAAGCCACATATCTCACATGGCTTCTTCTTCATGTTATGTTGATCATCTATTGAAGAGGATGAACTGCTGAAGACTTGTTCTTCAGCTGTTTGCTGTCAGTACTTGCAGTTTTCTTTCTTGTAGTACCTGCTTTCCTGATCCTCTTCATTAGGCTTCAAACCCTTTCTACTTGCAGTTTTCTTCTCTTCAGTACATGCAAGTGTTAGGTTTTAAACTTCAGGTGTTATCACTTCTCTCCAGTACTTTCAGTACTTCTAGAGACAATACTTGAGTTGATCAACTTCTTGATCATGTGACAGTCAGCATTTGAACCATCAGCTGTTGTAGCATCAGCTGATTGGTTTGGAAGGAAATGCTGACCTCTACCTCTGATGATGCTGTATCAGATAGTAGGTCACATGATGAGAAGGATTGGTTATTGCTCTCTCCATCAGATTCAACTTCTGCTCTTAAAGTGAAATCTATAGGAGGAGCAGTGTGATTATAACCAATGCCAAACTTCACATTGGAAGTTGATTGCTTACTAAGAAGCATTTCAAAACTCTTGCAGGATTTCACCCATCGATCACACTCTACGTGGGTGGTTGCAAGAGTTTCCTTGAGGTCTCTGTACTTCTCTAGAAGTACATCTTCCCTAGCCTTATCATATTTTATTTGGCATTTAAGCTTATAAATCTCATCATTTTTATCATTAAGTGCAGCCTCAAATTCAACTTTCTTTTTGGAAATGGTTTGCTCTAGCTCAAGGTTTTTATCGATTAAAGCTACATTTGCTTCTCTAATAGAAGCAAATGTTGCTATGCATGAATCAGAACAAAGCTTGGCTTTAGCCTCAGAAGATACCTGTGATGAAGCATTGGATGATGACCCATCAACAGACTCAAGGCCATTAGAGCAAGATTACCAAATGGATGATCACCACCATGTTGACCAGCACCTTGGAATAGTTGTTCCTGACCAGATAGATCATCTGGTAGACTACTCCAGTCAACAACTCCTGGGGTGAAGAAGCTGTGTTGTTGAGGTTGGGTTTGATGATGAGATTGGGAAGGTTGAGGCTCAAGGAGACATGTGGTGGCTGAGCAGAAGGTCCTTGAGCTTGACTGGGCTGAGGCACATAGTAGCAGGGGTATGGGTATGGCATATGACCCTGAGGCACAAAGTAAGCAGGTGATGCCTGTGCTGGTGATGGATGACCAGAACTGGAGGAATGTTGCCCTCTGTGCTGCGAGCTATTGCTTGGAAAAGTCACAAAGGGTGCAGAGAAGTTAGATCCAGATGATCTACACTCTCTAGCAAAGTGTCCAAGCCTATGGCACTTGTGACACCTCAACTTGCGCTTGTCAAAACCAACTTTGGTTTTGCCAGAGAGACCAGGAAATTTCCTGCCAGTTCTCTTGTAGAACTTTTGAGATCTGATATTTATCATTGCCATTTGACTCAAAATATCCATCTCTTCCAGATCATCATCTGGAATGCCCTTCAAGTCCTCCATCAGAAAGCATAGGTTATCACTGTTACCTCTTGAACTACTATAACACCAAAAAGCATGTTCAGAATTGGTAGAGAAATCAATATGCTCATCATATGCACTCTCTGATGTAGCATATTCTGACTCTTGACCTATCAGTGCATCATTGCCTGATACAAAGTCATCAGTGAGCTTGCCAGAGATGGATAACTTCCTTTTCTGCTCTATCTCTCTCTCAAAAGTAAGCAGTTTCCTATGAAGTTGGGTGAGAGATAGAGTATCCAGATTTGCACTGGAGCGTAGGACAATGGTATAAGTGTCCCATATCTCAGGCAGGGATCTAAGAAAACGGTTGTTCATCTGACTGTTGGAATACTCTTGTTTAACTATTTTCAGCTCAGAAATAAGATAAGAGAATCGCTCATACTGTTGAGTCAGTGTCTCACCCTTCCTATGAGAGAATGTCTCATATTGTTGGGCGAGGACCCTAGTATTTGCTAAGACCTCATTGGTTCCTCCGAATTATTCCTTCAGAGCAACCCAGAGATCATGAGCAGTTTCATGATGCAAAAGCCCTGAATAGATCTCATTTGGAATTGCCATAGCCAAAATTCCATGGGCTTTAGCATCAATCTCGAACAGCTTAAGATCTTCGTCCGAATATTGATCAGGTTTCTTTGGAACCTGTTCATTTGATTCAGGGACGCTCACCATAGGCTTGTATGGTCCATGCACCACTGACTTCCAACAACCAGCACTGTTGACAGACAAGTGATGAAGCATACGACGTTGCCATATGTTATACTCATTCCTCACAAGCATCGGAGGCTTGGTAGATGAACCAGTATTGTGAGGATCGTTCGTTGGTGTCGCCATCTCAGATTTCAGTCAAAATCAAGTTAAACAAAACAAATGTAGCTCAAAACCACGAGAACCTCAAGTTTAACGGCCAAAAGCAGCAGAGTCTCAATCTCTATAACTAATTCTTGCAAATTGCTAATTCGATCAAACGTAGAGATCAAAAGAGCAGTTTCAATGATCAATAGTGAAATCGATCAATGATTAACCTGCTCTGATACCATTTGAAAGGATCTCAGCCTCTAGTTTGATCAATTAGGTTGTATTCGCAGCGGATTTAGCACGAGAATTAAACAAATAAGCAAGAACACAAATGATTTTGCATGTAACAGTAAAATTATAGAGAGAGAGAACAATTCTGCGAAAAGGTGTTTTCTATTGAATCACACGCTTCAGCCAGGATTACAATTAGGTCATCTCCTCTAGTTTGATCAATTAGGTTGTATTCGCAGTGGATTTAGCACGAGAATTAAACAAATAAGCAGAACACAAATGATTTTGCATGTAACAGTAAAATTATAGAGAGAGAGAACAATTCTGCGAAAAGGTGTTTTCTATTGAATCACACGCTTCGGCCAGGATTACAATTAGGTCATCTCCTTTTGTAGGAGAATGACGTATGCTGATGTCACTTGATAGTGACATCAAACGGTTATTAACCAACTACTGAAAGAACACTAAACTACTGAAGATGTCAAACAGCTGACATCTTCTTACAAAAAGCTAAGTGTTCTAACTTATTACAAACTACTGAAGAAAAGAAACTACTGAAAGTATTACAACGACTGAAACAAGCTCTTCAGTCGTTTACAACTACTGAACTATAACAGCTGAAGAACAAACTCTTCAGCTGTTGTACAAACTACTGAAAAGAGAAAATACAAACTACTGAAAAAGAAAAACCATCACAACAACTGAAGACAACTTCTTCAGCTGTTGTGACAAACTCTGAAGCTTCAGCACTTGGTCTTTAGACTTTGATCTTCAGAGTTTTCATCAGCTGATGACTTCAGTAGTTGTCATCAGCTGATGTCTTCAGTCTTTGTCTTCAGACTTTGTGCATCAGTTGTTGATCTCCAGTTCTTCAGTACTTCAGCTTTTGATCTTCAGCACTTGAGTCTTCATTACTTGAAGTCTTCAGTACTTGTATTCTTCAGTACTTCAGACTTTAGTACTTGTCTTAAGTACTTGGGCTCTTCAGCTTTTGTTTCTTCAGATCTTTGATCTTCAGCTGTTGAGTCTTCAGTCTTTGTCAAATTGCTGATGAAGCCTTCAGCAGTTGTTGTGATGTCATGGGGACTTAAAGGTTTTTTCTGATCCGGCACATTGGTTCTTTTAATCCAACAGTTCACGACAGCATAGCCATAAGCATAAATAGAAACTTGTAATAGAATCACATAAACGATTCACATAATCACCAAAATTGTATTCTTGCATGTAATTCCCATAACCGGGAACAATAATCCAAAAGAATGTTAATTGTTGATGGACTGCAACAATGTACAAAATAATTGTTCATCATGTATGTTCAGTCTCAAAAATGCATCCTAGGGTCTCCACTAAGCAGCACTACTAGATCTTTGGTTCTCATTGTTACCTGAAAAGATATGCTCAAAATGGTCAACAATATTGTTGGTGAGCTTCGCAGGTTTTTAAGTAGTAAATAAATTAAATGAAACAACATGTAAGTTTATACGAGTGACCGCAATTACAATTATATGTAAGCGGTTTCGCCTGTTATTGATAGTTACAGCCAAACCTAGTCGTCGGTTCCACGCGGGAATTAATGGCCGTAAGGAAAGTACCACACAGCGAAATAAGATCCACACAGCGTATAAAGATCAACACAGCATTTAAAGATCCACACAGCGTATAAAGATCCACACAGCATATACGGTGTATGTTACAACCAAACCAATCCTTAGCTCTCATTTCTGGAATTAATGGTTGTATCAAAAGATCCACACAGAAGAACCCACAGAAGAACCACACAGCCAAATAGTATCACCAACAAGTAGGATCACATAGGAATGTAGCGTCACCAAGTAACATGCAAGTTGGTAACGTAGTATAGAATCATGAATCATGATATCATCAGTCAGCAGATAAGTCATTCATAACAGTAGTAGTAGGCTTCCACTAGGGTAGACGTATAGATACAAGATAAATGTATGAGCATTCTTTTCCCCCATGTTCATAAATGTTTAAAACGGTTGCTTAAGTGTAAAAAGGGGCCACGAAACTCACTTGTTAAGTGGTAAGTATGTATGATGAAACTTTCCAAACTTGTATGTATGAACGGTCAATCACCTGTTGACAGTTATATTAAGCATTAATAATGCGTCTGATATTAACAATATTGTTTAGTTGGGTCGGGTCGTATCGGTTCGGTCGTGGTTAACACTTGCACACAAACACGCGCAATAGATCTTATGTAGATCCAAGTACTAGAAGCGTTGCCATTGTCGATGATATTTGTGTAAAAGTGTTATTGTGTTAAAGAAATACTTAGTAAGCACTTGTGTTATGAATCGTTTGTTGCTAATTTAAAATGTTAAGTTGATTTGATTTGATATAACATTAATGAGTTTGATAGTGTTAATATTAAAGATCGTCATTAGTAATGGCAACCGTGTCGATGTCACCTTAACATCACACGACTACACACACCACACATAGGAAGAATTCACGCACAATGACTCCAATTACACGACATGACCAGACGCACGACTGGACACTCCATTCGCACGAATCAACTCTCAATCATGGGAATCAGCTTCATTCGCACGATTGAACCCCTATTCGTGCGATTAAGCATTCAGTCGTACCACACATCACCCAATCGCATGACTCAACTTCCATTCGCACGATTCAGCCTTCATTCGTAGGAATTAGCTTCATTCGTACGACTGAACTTTCATTTGTGCGACTGGACCTTCAGTCGTGCGATACACACAGTCGCACACATTAATCCGCATTGACTCAATCGCATGGCAATACTCATCCGCATGACTCAATCGCACGACACACACAATCGTATGGGCTCAGTCGCACGACTCACTCATCGCTTGGACTCAGTCGCACGACAGACCCAATCGCATGGATTCAGTCGCACGACACGTCCAGTCGCACATTCAGTCGCATGACAGACCCAGTCGCCCAGAAGCAGATCGCGACTGCTGGAGGTGCTGAGCAGCCTTTGGCTGCTCCGTGCACGGGTTTCACATAACAAGGACTTCCAGAAACACTTATCTAACATATCTAAGCAAGATGCACCACAGAAACGCAACACACGCACCCACACGACCTCATGTGCTCGGGTTGAACCCGAGCACCCGAAACCCTAAAATTCGCAGAAGTAAAACGAGCAAAAACGGAAAACCAAGGTCATCTACCTGCTTGAAACATGTTGTCTAGGCTGGAATGGTGAAGGCTGAAGAAGAAAACGGAAGAAAACAGGTCGTCTAACATATCTAACATGTTTGTCTAGGCTTGAAACATGTCGTCTACCTGCAAAAACGAGCAAAAACGGTGATATCACGAAGAAAACGGGGCGGTTCTAGGTGCAAGGATGAAGAAGAAAAGTGGAGAAGAAGATAAGGAAGAAGAAAATGGTGAAGGCTAGGGCTGGAATCAAGGGTATTTATACCCAGCCCTAGTTTGGCAATTGTCACTTTTAGTCCCTGCACTTAGCCCCCGAGTTTCCAAATTTGTTTCGGTTGAAAACGACGTAATACGCGCGTTATATTAATTATAAGGAAGTATTTAATGTTGTTTGTATCTTGAAAATGATGTTATTAATGATGTTTACATTATATAACATAATATAATTAACGATGTCGGTGGTGATATTCGTAAGCGTTTAAAGTGCTAATGTTGCAAACAATGATATCACGAATGTAAAAGAAAATCAAGCAAGTACGATGTCCTCACGAATAGTCTGTAAAGATGTGAAATGTTCTTTCTAAGGATAGTTAACGAAATCCACGTTAAATGACGGACCTTGTGTTGACGGATGTCACATTAATTATAAAACATAATTTATTTTTAAAGTTGATATTACCAAGACTAAGTTTTTCACGTAAACATAACAGAAATTACGGAAGCATAGTAATCTTAATTGTTTTAAATGGCGCAACACACGCAAACTGAATAAATAAAATTTATTGAAAACGTTAAATAAATCACGTGAGATGATAAATGCATGAATGAAATGCTCCTAAGCGTGCGCGTCTTGTGAACATGAAAGAAACATGCTAAAGTGTCAACACAAGGTTGATGAGTTCACAGGTTTTGATAAATAGAACATAAAGTAACCGATACAGTAAACAAAGTCATATCAGTAGATAGCTAGTGTACTTAACCAGTTACTAAGTGTATGATGTGACATCCGTCACCAAAGGTCCGTCTACTGACGTAATCTGTTAACTTTTGTAGTCGGTCATTCCTCACCCTTAAAGCTCATCTATGTGAATGTTATGCCTATTTGTTTGTTTGGTTAACCTTATGCGTGTACCAATGTTGTTTAAAACGTCATCATCTTAAAACATTAACTAAGATTTGCCCCGTTAACACAAACGCACCATTTTTTATATATATATATATTATAAAAACTATTGTCACGTATAAAACCATTTTAAATTATAAATATCATTAACAACATTTATCATTAATAAAAACAAGACTAATAAATAACGTTTTCAACCGAAACAAAATTTAGGAACTCGGGGCAAAGTACAGGGACTAAAAGTGACATTTGGCAAACCTGGGATGGGTATAAAACCCCATTCCCAGCCATTTTCACCATCTCCTTCTTCATTTCTTCATCTTTCTCCTCTTCACTCTCTTCACCATTATAGCACCAAAAACCGCTCGTTTTCTCGCGTTTCCACCGTCAAATCTGGTTATCTTCGTGAATACTCGTTCCTAGCAGGTAAATAACCTTGCTTACCTCGTTTTTAGCTCGGTTTTACAGCTGCGTTTTCTAGGGTTTCGGGTGCTCGGGTTCATCCGAGCACATGAGGTCGCGTGGGCTTGCATGTCACGTTTTTGAGTGTGCTTCTTGTCTAGACAGGTTAGGATATGATTCTGGAAGTTCTGGTTGTGTAAAACTCGTGTTCGGGCCGCCGAAGGCCGCCCTGCACCTTCCTGCAGTCGCGACTCCTGTCTGCACGAACAGGGTTGTCGCGCGACTAGGGCATGCGACTGTGTGTGTGTGCGACTCCTGTCTGCGCGATTGGGTAAGTCACGCGACTGGGTCATGCGACTGGGGTTGTCGCGTGACTGGGTCATACGAATGTGATTGTGTGCGATTGTGTGTGAATTGCACGATCGGAGGCCTGTCGCGCGAAAGAAGGTCCAATCGCGCGAATGAAGCTGATTCGCGCGAAGGGACGTTGAGTCGCGCAATTGGCTGTTGGGTCGTGCGACTGGTGATGCATGGTACGACTAAAGGCTTAGTCGCATGAATGAAGGTTCAATCATACGAAGTAGCTAATTCGTACGACTGAAAGTCCACTCGTGCGAATGGAGTGTCAGTCGTGCGTCAGGTCCTGTTGTGTGATTGATGATGTGTGTATGTGTGGTTTCCCCTTTGAGTGTCTTGTGTTGACGAGGTAACATCAGAAATAATGTCATTGCTCGAATGTCATACCAATGATGACTATCTTTAAATGCTTGGACCTACATAAGGTCTGAGGTGTGTGTGCCTACTTGTGTGTACTACCCGCGACCGAACCAAAATGCCGGAACTAATCGACTATCATATTATGCTCTATGCTCCTTACTTATGCTCATCAGTAATTGTCAATAGGTGCTGACTGTTCATAGCATTCTACTCTTGGGATACTTCATCGTTTGTACTTATCATCTATTCTGTGAGTTTCGTGGCCCCCTTTTTACTCTCATCAAACCTTTTAAACATTTTGTACGTGGGGGAAAAGAATGCTCACCTATTAACTTGATTTCAGGCACCTTCCCTAGTGGAAGTTGGCTACTATTTCTATGAGTATCTTAACCTTGTGATTGTTGCTTGAACTATGTGCTATGTTACCCCTATGTATGACTTAGTGGTATCACCCTACTATGCACTACTACTTGATGTTATGTGTTGATTGATGCTATATGTGGATGCCATTGACCTGGATGCTCTCGGCTGTGGTGGTTCTTCTTTGTGGTTTTCTGTGTGGTTCTTCTGTGTGGTTCTTCTAAGCCGATCATCCCACTACAACCATTAATCCCGGTAATTGGGACCTAAGGATTGGGTTTGGTTTTAACCTAAACGTATGCGTTGTGTGGATCTTGCTACGTCACCTTAAACTTATTATGCTATGGAAACCTTTTTATATATAACCATTAATCCCGAATGGGACCTAAGGATTGGTTTGGTATAAACTATACGTATGTGCTGTGCGGATCTTGCTACGTCATTTATAAACATTTAGCCTTTGGAAATGCTATCTTTACAGCCATCAATTCCCGGGTGGAACCGATGAATAGGCTTGGTTGTAGCTATTTATAACT
Organism: Flaveria linearis; assembly: GCA_024085815.1. Taxonomy (NCBI): domain Eukaryota; kingdom Viridiplantae; phylum Streptophyta; class Magnoliopsida; order Asterales; family Asteraceae; genus Flaveria; species Flaveria linearis. The sequence continues at coordinate 30,358,479 of CM044005.1, forward strand.
AGTAAAACCGCCTATACATAAGTGTAGTCGCGGTAACTTTATTAACTTGCTTACTGTTTTCATCTTAACATCTTTTATTACTCAAAACCTGCGAAGCTCACCAACAATTATATTGACCGTTTTTGAGCATTTCTTTTAGGTGATTAAGGAATTGAAGTTCTAGGAGTGTTGCCTTTTAGTGGAGACCTAGGATGCATTTTGAGACTGAACATACATTTGTACATTGTTGCAGTCCACTAAACAATTAACATTCTTTTGAACACTTGTTCCCGAGTTGTGGGAATTTACATTACAAGTTATCCTTAATGCTTATGTGAACATTATGTTGTGCTTATGGCTATGCTGTCATGATCTTTGACAATACACGACACAAGTCTCCAATTGTGTTCGGGTGTCGTCATGACACACTTAGATCATATTATTATTGCTACTCTATTGCATACCATGTGTTATGACGATCCCGTCTAGCTCGCATTCCCCGTGTTTCCGCGCTATCAGCGGGGGGTGTGACAGACTGGTATCAGAGCCATTGGTTATAGAGAATTAGGCAATTACACTTGACCTAGACTATAACCTAGGACCTTCATGTAGATTTGCATGCTTAGCTTGTGTGCATTTATATCTCGTGTATGTGTTCCTCTTTACATGTTCGATTATCCTACTGTCATGTGATCTTCACCTTGTGTTTGAGCCCTTGTGCTCATCCCTCATGAGGTGCTTTCTATTGGATCTTCCGTTCCCTCTGTGCGCCAAGTTATCATAGCCAAAATTCGGGTATTGAGACCTGAAGAGATCTTCACAGATCATACATCGCACTTGACCTCATATACTGAGAGACCGACCGAGGAGGCCATGTCTGAGTCCTCCCAAGGACGCAGATAGACGACCTCCGCTAGGCTATACGTGATTACATGTTTGGCTCTCAGTTGACTTGATGGATTATTATGGATATGATGTGAAGGAAGTCGGATGTCATGTAACCGGATTAGCCATCATTCTTGGTAATCTGGGGTGTGGTGGGACGCTGCGGGGAACCCTTATATAAACACCACCGATATACCTAGAATATGCTTAAAATGGGCTGCATGGTGATCTTGACTGACCGGAACATGAGACTTTGGAACTTGAAAAGTGAGTACTTGTGTATCTTAAGGTGACTAAAGCTTATTTTGCCTCTTTATGAATAGAACATGCCGCCTCGAAGATCTACCCACAGCAATAGTAGCGGAAGTGAAGCCCCAAGGGGCAGAGACAGAGGCAGGGGTAGACCTCCAATAGCAAATGAAGGCCCTCCTGGCAATACCCAAGGGACTGGAAACCCTGATATGGCAGCCCTAATCGCTTAACAATTGACGCCTGATTCCAACTATTGTAGCTCATGTGAGCGACGCTCTTCAACAGCAAAACCACCCCAACGGGACGGTGTTAATGAGACCGAGGATAATGGGAACCCGACTGGGAATGAAGCAACCAAGAGACCGGAATTGTGGTACAGCCGGTAACGACACTGGGGTTGCTAATACCAAACGGGGCTTTTCTTACAAAGAATTTGTGGCCTGTAAGCCCCGGGATTTCGATGGGAAAGGTGGGGCGATAGCCCTGACCAGATGGCTTGAGAAAATGGAGGCTGTGATCGACATCAGTGAATGCCTCGACAGCCAGCGGATCAAGTATTTTTACGTGTTCACTGCAGGGCAGAGCACTAACCTGGTGGAACACCCTGGTTTAGGCTAGAGGAAGAGAAGCTGCAATGCAAATGACATAGGATGAATTCAAAGCCTTGTTGCCGAGGAACTACTGCCCTCTCAACGAGATTCAAAAGCTTGAGCATGAGTTCTGGAATCATGCTATGGTGGGGCAGGGCACGCAGCTTATACTGACCGATTCCACGGAGCTGGCTAGACTAGTTCCACACCTAGTCACTCCGAAATCTAAGAGGATTGAGAGGTACATTTGGGGACTCGCGCCTCAAATCCGAGCATGGTAACTGCAGCTGCTCCTCCTACAATCCAGAGCGCTATTCTGAAAGCGGCGCTCTCACTGATGAGATGATAAGAACAGGAGTATTGGGTAGGGGAGCGGAGAAAAGGAAAGAGACTGGGGAAACAAGCCGGTCCGGTACATGTAAGTTTGATAAGAGGGCCAAACGACCAGAAACTTTGTGGCCGTGACTCAAGGGAAGAAGGATTGCTGGCCGCACCCGAGATGTGATAGGTGTAATCTTCATCATCCCCAGCAGCGCCGTGCCGGGTGTGTTTGAACTGCAGACGCCCGGG
>CM044005.1:30360854-30483354 GCA_024085815.1 Flaveria linearis
CTGATGTATTTCCAGAGGACTTATCGGGAGTGCCACCAGACCGCGAAATCGAATTTCAAATTGACTTGATACCCGGTGCTCAACCTGTCGCTAAGGCACCGTATCGATTGGCTCCGACTGAGATGAAGGAGTTAATGGAGCAACTACAATAGTTGCTTGATAAGGGTTTTATCAGACGAGTATCTCTCCTTGGGGTGCTCCGGTCTATTCGTGAAGAAGAAGGATTGTAGCATGAGAATGTGTATCGACTACCACGAGTTGAACAAGCTGACGGTAAAGAATCGATACCCGTTACCGAGAATAGAATCGACGACTTGTTCGATCAGCTCCAAGGTGCCAGTTGGTTCTCAAGGATAGATCTTCGATCTGGTACCATCAGTTAAAGGTAAGGAGCAAGATATTCCTAAAACGGCTTTTCGCACATGTTATGGACACGACGAGTTTCTCGTTATGTCCTTTGGTTTAACCAACGCGCCAGCTGCTTTTTATGGATTTAATGAATCGTGTGCCGGCCGATGTTGGATAAATCAGTGATTGTGTTCATCGATGATATCCTGATTTATTCAAGGAGCGAAGAAGAGCATGCTGGTCATATTCGGGAAGTGTTAGAGACGTTGAGAAGAGAAGAAACTGTATGCTATCTCCAAGTGTGCTTTTTGGTTACGCGAGGTGCAATTTCTGGGTCACGTGGTAAATGCAGAGGGAATCATGGTGGACTCAGCAAAGGTTGAGGCCGTGATGCAATGGAAGTCTCCTAAGACGCCATCCAAGATTCGTAGCTTTTGGGATGGCAGGATACTACAGGAGGTTTATTCAAGACTTTTCCAAGATAGCTACCTTTGACAAAATGACTCGCAAGGACGTGAAGTTCGTGGGGTCGAGAACAGGAGGATGCCTTTGAGGAGTTGAAGACGAGACTAACATAAGATCCTGTCTTGACATTGCCCGAGGGAAATGAAGACTTAGTGGTCTATTTGGATGCATCTTATGCTGGGCTAGGTTGCGTATTGATGCAACGCGGAAGGGTAATAGCCTATGCATCTCGACAGCTGAAAACCCACGAAGTCGACTATCGCACGCACGGTAGAACTAGCTGAGGTGGTTTTCGCGTTGAAGATTTGGCAGCACTATTTATACGGGACGAAGTGCACCATCTTCATGGATCATAAAGCTTGAAGTACTTCTTCGAGCAGAAGGACCTAAACATGAGACAGAGGTGATGGTTGGAGCTCATCAAGTATTATGATTACGAGATCAATTACCATCGGGCAAGGTCAACATGGTGGCAGATGCCCTTAGTCGGAAGGAGAGACCTGAGCCGATTCGGGTGAAGGCTTATCAGCTAATTATGACCTCTAACGTAATGACGCAGGTCAAAGAGTTTCAAGACGAGGCTTTGAAAGAAGATCATCTTAACTCTGAAAGAATGAGAGGTCTGGTCGCGGAGTTGGGTGAAAACACTCTCGGGGTTAGAACCCGATATGGGCGGATGTGGATTCCTCGTTACGGGGATCTACGTGGAATGATCATGGACGAGGCTCATAAGACTCGATACTCTATTCATCCCGGTGCTACCAAGATGTACCAAGACATGAAGAAAGACTACCGGTGGCCGGGAATGAAACGTGATGTAGTGGAGTATGTGAATAAGTGTCTTACTTGCTTACAAGTGAAGGCAGAGTATCAGAAGCCATACGGGAAGATCCAACCTTTGGACATACCCGAGTGGAAGTGGGAACATATCACCATGGACTTCATCACAAAGTTACCACGTACCTCAAAAGGGTATGATGCTATATGAGTGATAGTTGATCGCTTGACAAAGAGTGCTCACTTCCTACCGATCCGAGAGACGTATTCTTCTGAGAGACTCGCGGATCTATTCATAAGGAGATCGTGGCTCGTCACAGGGTGCCGGTGTCTATTGTGTCTGATCGCGACACTCGGTTTACATCTAAGTTTTGGAAGAAATTCCACGATGCGAGGGGACGAGACTACATATCAGCACGACTTATCATCCTCAAACGGACGGTCAGTCTGAGAGGATGATCCAGACTCTCAAGGACATGCTTCGAGCGTGCGTGATCTATTTTGGAGGAAGTTGGGATGACCATCTGCCGTTAGGAGAATTCTCGTACAACAACAGTTATCATGCCAGCATTGGCATGCCACTACGAGATGCTATATGATAGGAGATGTAGGACACCCGTTTGCTGGGGTGATATTGGCCAGAAGGAGTTGGGAAGCATTGAAGTGATCAAAACCGACGGAGAAGCTCGAAAAGATTAAAGCCTTCATGAAGGCAGCCAAAGATAGGCAAAAGTCGTATGCCGATAAGCGGCGTAGACCGATTGAGTTCCAGGTGGGTGATCGGGTTATGTTGAAGATCTCACGTGGAAGGGTATCATTCGGTTCAGGAAGCGGGCAAGTTGAGCCCGAGGTACATAGGCCCTTCCGAATCATTGCTCGAGTAGGAGAGGTGCCCTATAGACTAGAGTTACCGGATGAGTTAAGTGGAATTCACCCGACATTCCATGTATCTCATCTGCGGAAGTGTTTAGCAGACGAGGATATGATTGTACCACTGGAGGACATCGAAGTGGATGAACGGCTCAATTACGTAGAGCAACCTAGTGGCAATCGTTGATCGTAAGGTGAAGAGGTTAAGAAATAAAGTGGTTCCTCTTTTGCGTGTACATTGGAAGCACAGGAAGGGATCCGAGTCTACATGGGAGATTGAAGGAGAGATGAGGCGGCATTACCCTCATCTGTTTGAGGAATAATAGGTTTCGGGGACGAAACCTATATAAGGGGGTGGACTTGTAACACCCAGTTTTTTTATATAAAAAGAAAGAATAAAAGCAAAGGAAAGGGAAAAAAATGCAAGTAAACCCAAGTTAAGGGTTAAAAGTGTCCAAAAGGACAAAACTTTAGGAAGTTGGTGAATAAAGCAACATGGCCGCCCATGCCATGTTACTTTTCACCTATCAATTGGATTTTAGAGAGAGAGAAAAAGAAGAGCAGAGAATTCTCGGGAATTTTAGAAGAAACAAGAAGTTCAAAGTTTTTGGTAAGAATTCTCAAGTTTATGATGTTTTAGACGATTCTAGACTTGGTAGTATGCTTATAAATGTCATTGTGTGTTCGGGTGTGTGTGTATGTGTGTTTTAGGTGCTAGAAATGTCTGGGAAACTCAAGAGAAGGGTATAAGCTCGAAAACAACTAAGGTGAGTTATAGAACCTTTTTAAACATGTTTTGAACAATTTTAGGGCTGGAAAATGCATGTATGTATGTTTTTATAAAGTTGGGTTTCACACACGTAAGTATATTTGAATGTGAATGTGGGTGGGTGTGATTTGGGTGCATTTGATATTATTATCATGATGTGTGTGTATGTGTTTGATGCTTAGAATGATAGAACTAAGCTTAGATGTCGATTTAGAATGAAATTAGGACTGATTTATGTTGTTTAAGTGAACATTTGATCCCAACCGCCTAAACAGTACCCCAACGTCTGAAATTTGCCTTAGGAAAAGCTAAGTGAGCCAGCATCTGAACAGGGCTCAACCGTCTGAACAGGGCCCATGCGTCTGGGAATTTCCTAAACGTCTAAGTGTCCAAACCGCCTCAATAGTCCCATACGTCTAAGGTGGTGAAAACGACCAAAGTGTAGGCCCATGCGCCTGAACAGAGTGCCCTACCGCCTAAGTGCCCATGCGTCTAAGTCAGGCCCATGCGCCTGAATATGTCCCAACCATCTAGATAGTCTGCTCAGGGTAACCAAGTACAGGGCCAGACGTCTGAAACAGGGCCCATGCATCTGAACAGGGCCCATGCGTCCGAACAAGGCCCATGGTCTGATACTTAGAAAATTTTTTTTGGAATTTTATGGGAGTCTGTGCAATTAGGTTGGTCACGACAGTTGACTAGGGTTATTAAATGCTGTGATTCCAAGCATAATTATGATTGTTTTATGATTCCCTATTAATATTATTAATATTACTATTTTGTTAACCCTATCATTAATGTTATTAATATTATTATTGTGTGACTTACGTGGTATGTCTTGATCGAGACAGAAATTATTATTATTAATCAAGTGAAAGATTAATAAATAAAGAAAAGTGGAACGATAAATGAATGAACGAAAGTCTTGCAAGCAGATGTAAAGAGGTGCACGGCCTCGTTGTCGTTAGCTCAACTGTGATGCGGGTTAGCTACCCCAAAGATGCACACAAGGTCGATCTTTGAGATTGACATGAGGTGAGCGACTCTGTGTCGCAAAAGACTCGGGAGACGTGCAATCCTTGAGATTGCTAATGAGGTGAGCGACTCTGTTGTCGCAAAAGACTCGGAAAGATAATGATAAAAGTACGAAATGAACGATGATGAAGATAATAATGATATTACCTAAGTGTACGTACGATGTGTGATCACATATGAAAGTAAAGAACGGTTTTGAATGAAAAGTGAAGTATTTTATTTATAAAATTAGAACTCACTCAGCAACGCTGACTTTTATACATTTTTCAGTTGGAGGGTAAAACGTTGGTGAGGATGGCGCTGGTGAAGCTACTCGGCGGGACATGACTGACATCCTTCATATATGATAATACTGTTGTTTCATAATGCATTTGAACTATTATTTTGTAACACGATTAAACCATGGTGTATTGCTTAACAACAGGGTTAATAACGGAATGAATGGCTTTGTTAAAGTAAATTCCGCTGCTGCTAAATTTGAATTTTGTAATGTTTTGTGCAATTAATGGTGATGAGTGACAAACTGTGAGGTGCCTGGGAATGAGGTCTTACAAGTTGGTATCAGAGCCAAAGTTTAAGTGAAATGGGTAAATATTTTCAAAGGAAACCTAAACTTAAACTGAAAATGGGACAGAAGGAGGGATGTCAGCCCGAGTAGCTACGTGCCCTCAGGTATTTCTTTTCTTAAAGTTAATCAGTATTATGTGCGTGTGCTATTTGACTTATATGTTCTTAGTAGATTTAGATACTGATGTAGTCAGGATAGGAAATTCTTGGGGTGTGAAGAGTAAAGTAAGTGGTAATCACAACTGGCCACTGTCATTAGGGACTTACTATACTTAACATAAACTGAGCTATTACCTTGAATGACTGTGTTAGTGTTTGAATCTTATAGCGTTTAGAAATGGCTGGGAAGAAATCTTCCAAGGCTTCTAGAGGCAGAGGTCGACCGCGTGTGACTAGGAGCAGTGCTAAGGCTCCTGAGATGACTCATGAGAACCCTGAGGTTCACGGCGGGACATGACTGACATCCATTCATATATGATATACTGTTGTTTCATAATGCATTTGAACTATTATTTGTAACACGATTAACCATGGTGTATTACTTAACAACAGGGTTAATAACGGAATGAATGGCTTTTGTTAAAGTAAATTCCGCTGCTTAAATTTGTATTATGTAATGTTTTGTCCAATTAATGGTGATGAGTGACCAACTGTGAGGTGCCCGGGAACGGGGCCTTACAAGGAAGCTCAAACCGGTTTTGATCAACAACCGGGTCGAGTCCGAAACCGGTTTTGGGTGAAAAAACCCAACCCGGTTGGAACCGGTCCGGCTTGGTTCCAAACCGTGTCGGGTCCAAAACCGGTTTTAAAAAACCGTTTTTTAATTTTAATAATTAATATTTAAATTATATATTTAATTAAAAGTAGATTAATTAAAACAACTACAAATATATTTTATTGAGTGGTGTTTTTTTAAAGTACGTTAAAAATAAACTTAAAAATAAACACTTATATATTTTTAAACAAAACAAAAGATACATGTTGCGAATACAAGTTTTTTTAATTTAATCGTCTTCGTCGGTTTGTGTGCCAATGCGTGAGACAAATCATAAGAAAGTTCTTCGTCGGAGAGCGGTGATGATCGTCCGGTTGTACTTCTTGTTCGTGTATTCTTATTCAATAGGTATTTCTTTTTCAATGTTTGATTATCTTGTCTTCATTCGGCCACATCTAAGTGGTCTTTTAAACAAATACACATCTCTACCGCTGTTAAAGTTAGCCTTGCTTTTCTTTTGGATAAAACTCCGCACTAACAAAAAATGCAGACTCCGAAGCTACCGTGGAAGCTTGGACGGTTAGTAAATCACGGGCTATAATGGCTAGGATTAGAAATTGTGATTCATTCCTTTCCACCATGTTATAATATCAAACGATATAAATTCCTCTGGAGTCATAGTAGATAAAAAATTGGTTCTGGTATACCTCCCGAGCTCGCTACTTGGGTTGTTACCCTTTTGTCGTTTACTGTTTTCATTTCTCAAAATATTATATAAATTAAGCATCGGGTCTCTACTTGAGCTCGACAAACTCAATTCCATTACGGTCAATGACCATTGAATGTTTGATGTTATACCATATTTTTCAAGATAAACATTAAACATTTTTAAGATACTCATTAAATTGTTCTTTTGCATTAACCGCAAAAAATGAATCTTGTTCATTTAAATCTAAATCATAAGTTATCTCATCAATTAAAGTTTCCACTCCTGAAACATTTAAGCATGGGTCTAGTGCGGCGGAACACGTAAAAACGGGGTAGTTCGGTGAAATATTTTTAAATTTTTTTTATCGGCGTCACCATTGCTGAAAACATATTGTTTATTTCTTTAAATTCACTTAATTTACGTGTCATTGAAATATACTTGATTAAGTGTTAGACAACTTGTCAGATAATAAACCCCCGATAATTTTGTAGTGTGTTTTTAAAAACATTTAAAAATTAAGTTATTTCTTGAATACATTCCCAGCCTTCCAACGGAAATGGAACAACCCGACCCCGCATCGCAAGACCATCATGAAAAATATGATGTGTTTCTTTTTATCGCAAATCACTATTAAACATTTTTCAAGTTGAATTCCATCAAGTCGGGACATCCCAATTTGATCCTAAACAAATGGAATTCGTATCGTGACATATTTTTCTATAATTAACATATCTTTTTCTACTAGTTTTAAAAATGTCACGTAACATATTTTTGAAAACCGTTTTGAAATCTTCAACTTCAGGAACGCCAAGACCATATTGCACAACTAAATTAATAATATGTGTAACACATCTTGAATGAAAAAAATACGCCGTCACAAACAGGTTTATATTTTAATTTTAATTTATCAACGGCGGATGTGTTGTTCGAGGCGTTATCAAATGACATTGAGAAAATTTTATTTTCTAATTTATATGTTTTGATTACAAAATCTAAAATTTGAAATAGATTATCACCGGTATGCGGATATCTAAAAATTTAAACGCAATCGTACGTTTCATCATTCGCCACGAACTTGGATCTATCTAATGGACGGTGACGCAAAGGTACGAACCCTGTAAACCATGTGGGGCGGACCAAACGTCGGTAGTTAAGTTCACACCGGTTTGTAAATTTCAAATAAAACTTTTAAATCATTTTTGCTTGTTTCCAAAGTTTTAAACAATCACGTCTAAGAGTGGTGCGACTTACGTGAGTGTAGCGCGGTTGAAGAGTTTCTTGAATCAATCTTATTAAATGAGGGTTGTCGAAGTGGTCGAACGTTAATCCTTCTTGAATTACAAACTTTGTCATTCTATCCGAACCATATCTACGTTGAAGTTCCACATACCACCATCATTTCCGAATGATGTTTGGCCTTGACTCGGAGTACTTTCAAAGCCTTGCACTATTTGGTCATATGGTTTCTCAAAGTCGAGTTTGAATCCGACTTGAAAAACAAACCACAAACTTTGCATCGAGCTTTATTTTGACCATTCGACATTTCGTATAAGTCGAAATTACACCAAATCTCTTGGTTTCTCGTTGTTGGTAGAATTCTTACAATGGTAACGACACTTGACAATTCACCAGTTGGAACAGATGCTTCAAAAGTCATATTATATAATTCAAGAGAGTAGAAACTAGAAAGTGAGAGAACGTTTTTATGTTTTTAAGCACGTTTTTGAACTTTTGAGTTTTATGACTAAAACATTACATATCCACTACCTATTTATATTATCATAAAGGGCAAAATGGTAAAAAAAACCTTAAAAAAACGGTCAAAAAAAGGCTCCAACGCTTATATTACCGTTTGAAAAAAAAAATTTTAACGGTCGGAACCGGTTCCAAGCCGGTTTTTTTGCACCGATTCCAAACCGTTTTGGCCCAAAATATCCCAAACTAGTCCAAAACCGTCGGTTTTTTCGGGGTTGGAACCGGTTTGGCCTAATACCGGTTTGAACCCGGGTCGGTTACGGGTCGGGTCGGGTAACTGGTTCTTATGTGCACCTCTACCCCACATTAGCTACCTATTGGGCTTTTTAAATTGCTCATGACGTGAACTAAAATGTAAATCAATAAATGAAGATTGAACAGCAAAATTATACACTTCTTAATAACAATAGAGAAATAATTAAGTAAGATCCCTTTTCTGTATTTGGCAATCTTTCATTTAACATATGAATCTGGTTCTTTCTACCATTTAACATATTAATGTTTGCAGCCATTACCAACTAAATTAAAGCCTCTGTCCACCTTTAATTTCTTCAGTAATGAACATATCTTGTTCATGAAGGGTTTGTTAGAACATAAAATCATAGTTTAACTGTTTAAACTTTCAGAAAAACGCAGCGGAGTTACAACTTAATAAAACCCATTTTATAAGCTGAAAATAATGTTCTTTAGTGACCATTTAAGATGGAAAAACAAACCCAAACAAAAGGATCATTTATGTGAATGAAACAAGCTATGAACAATACACAAATGTACATAAAATCACAGCTTCAGTGAGCTGTGATTTACTACCTTACTGCAGCAGAATTTCGACCAAAGATGGGTGATTTTGGATGCTTGAAATTTGCCAAGAACTCAAGTGTAGAGGTCCTCAAGTGTCTATACCCCAAGCTACTTTGCAAACTACCTTCTTGTTAGGAAGAAGACACCAAAACAACACCAAAAACCTTCAAGAAAACCCTGAAACTTTGCTGCTGGCCGTAGCTTGTTTTAGGGAGAGAGAGGAGAGTTTTTCTTGTGTTATTAGTTGCATGTAAATGAGAATCAAGATCATGGAATGCAAGAACCTTTCTTGTTATTAGAGCACTCCAAGAACAACACATGAACACTTCAAGAACAACACAAGAACATGAAAAAAACTGCTCAAATCAGCTTTCATTCTTCTTCAATGCTGCTGTCCTTTTTCGTAAGATAGAGAGAGAAGTGAGCTGAAAAAATGAGCTCTTGCATGTCCATGTTTTATAAGAATATGAGAGTTGGTAGTGCTAGACAAGCATGCATGTCTATGCTCTTCTCAAGGCATAGTTGGTGGAAGAGACCAAGCATGCATGTGTGAATGTTTCAAGAGAATAAAAACCCTTTTATCCCACATGCATGTGTATATCTTTTGTCAAGGAATAAAACCTTGTATATATATGCATGGTGGACGGTTTTGAAGGCTAAAAAAGAAGGATTTTATTCTCTTTTATTAGTATTTGATATTTATAAAATAGGTGGTTGTATTTTATAAATGTCAAATACTAACACAACATATATTGTCTAGTCTTGTAACTAGTTTATACAATTAACCATTTAATTGTATAAGTAGTATACTCTCATTATTATTTGGTGTTATAAAACTAATTTAAATAACACTTCAAATAATATTATTAAACAAAATATCCTAATAAATTGTTCCATCTCATATGCAACTTATTTAGAAAATCCATTTTCTAAATTGGTGTAAATATTTAAATACATGATCATATCATCAATAAATATTAATTGTTGTTTGCTAAGCTTGTTATTGGGTATAACCCGACTTGGATCATAAGTACTAACCACATCAATATTCTAAGTGTCTTGAGCACATAGAATCCTACAATCTCCCACTTGCCCAAGATTCATAGAAGATTGATGCAAGCAGTAAATGACGCCTAACAACGGTTTACTACCCTTAATACGCATGACTTATGGCCATTCAATAACATCACCCCATTCAAGTACCCTACTTGAAATGATTTAGGTGAATCAATCATCTATCCTTTTGTTACAGATGTCATGTTAAATCCAAGGACACAGAATGATCATTCCTTGTTGATTTAACTTAATCAGGCCTTAGACATCTAACTCTCAACGAATAAGAGGAACAAATTCCATCTTGACTACATACGTTTCTCACAAACACCTCGTGTTATACCTGAACATACCCTTATGTACCGTCCACTATTTCAAGACAGTGAAGAATTAGCTCAAGGTATAATACTTGGTGAATATCAAAACCCAATATGTATCTCAGGTCGGAGGATACCAAATGATATTCGCCTTTACTCAAATTTACTTATGATCAATCAATAAGATTCCATGTAGTAAAATTTGAGATGGGTTAGTCCAATATTTGTATCCCACAAATATCTATAAACCTTGGTAGCAATCATTGCTCTATATTCATCCTTATGAATATCAACCAATCCAAGTTCATAATAGTCTTACCCTCACACTTGTTCCCACAAGTGTGATCGACTACGGACATTTAGAGTAAATAATTTACTCATGGATTAAACATGCTAAATTGGAACATTAATTGAAACATTATAACCAAATAATTTCACTCAAATAATAAAGAGTTCCACATATTCAAATACAAAATTTGATCAAGTCCAATCACTAGAATATCGAAGTCCTAAGGCATAGGTATGACTTTCATGCCTTGCTTTCGAGGAGCTTCGTGAGTGGATCCGCAATATTTTGATCAAAGTGAACTTTGCGAATACATATCTTTCCCTTTTTCAACTTCATCCCTTATGTAGTTGAATCTCCGCTCATTGTGCCTAATCTTTTGATGTGCGCAGGGTTCCTTGATTTGAGCAATCATACCCTCGTTATCACAAAAGATTTCTAAGGGGTCTTGAATGGTAGAGACCACCCTTAGATCGGTGATAAACCTTTTATTCATGCAGCTTCCAAAGCTGCTAATGAGGCGGCTATGTATTCCTATTTGTAGTGGACAATGCTACCCTATTCATAATAGAGACATACCCGATTGTGATCGAGTCAGTTTGGAAACTCGCATCCGTGTAACCCTTTACAACGAGTTCCTCTTTCTCAGATCCATATATTAAGAACATATCCTTAGTGTTTGTAAGGTATTTTCAAAATACTCCTAACAGCCATCCAATGGCTATTAGCTGGATTCTGCTGATATCTTCTTGTCATGCTTAACGCGCATGACACGCCCGGTCTTAGTGCATATCATCGCATATATGATGGATCCTATAGGAGACGCATATGGGATGTCCTTCATAAAATCTTGCTCATCCTTTGAGCTTGGACATTGAGATGCACTCAATATTGTCCCTCTTTGAATAGGTACCATACCTTTCTTAGAGTTTTCTATCTTGAACCTTTTCAAGATTTTATCAATATATGCACTTTGGTTTAGACCTATCAACCGCCTCGATCTATCCCTATAGATCTTTATTCCCAAAATATAGGCGGCTTCACCGAGATCTTTTATGGAAAAACAATTTCCAAGCTAGGTTTTAACACCTTCCATGGTTGGAATGTGTTTTCCATATAGTATTATGTCATCAACATACAATACTAGGAATGTGATTACACTCCCACTAGCCTTTTATACACACAAGCCTTGTCAGTATCCAAGTTTCCATGCATATTTGTTTTCTTCTCGAAAACCACTTGCATCCAACCGGTTTGGAGTTAAGTGGAGGGTCAACCAATTCCTAAACTTGGTTGTCATACATGGATTGCATCTCTACGTTCATGGCTTCCAGCCATTTGTCACAATCCAAATTGGACATAGCATCATGGTATGTAGTTGGCTCATCGGAGTCAATCTCATAGCATCCATCCATGAAAAATCCATATATTTCAGGTGGAATGCTAACTCTACCAGATCTGTGAACGTTTTGTGTGTATTGATTAACATCTTGATCATTATCAACAACCTCTTGTTGACAGCTAGTGTCAACCAAACGTGTATCGGCTTGTGGATCTTATCTTCATCAAACTCCATTGTTCTATGCGTCATTCCTTCCATAAGGAACTTGGCTTCCAAGAACTCTGCCCTTCGAGCAATAAATTCCTTTTGCTCTGTTTGGATCAAAGAAGTAGTATCATATACAGTCTTTGGGATATCCAACAAATATACACTTAGTGGATCGACTTTCAAATGGTTTGGGTGTTAAGCTTAACATAAGCTTCATAACCCATACTTTTAAATATGATAGCGATGGAACTATTCCATTCCATATTTCAAAAGGCGTCGAATCCACTTTCTTGGTTTGGGCCATATTCAAAATATGAGCCTCGGAGAGTAGTGCGAAACCCAAAATTATAGAGGTAGTGAGCTTATAGCCATCATAGGTCGAACCATATCCAATAGGGTTCGATCTCCTTTCAGACACACCATAATATTGTGGTGTTCCGGGAGGAGTAAGTTGTGAGACAATCTTACAACTTCCTAGATGATCCCAAAAAGCCTCACTTAGGTATTCACCTCCTCTATCTAAACGGAGAACTTTGGTAGTTCTATCGAGTTGATTTTCTACTTCATTCTCGAAGTTTTGAACATTTCAAATTCTTCATGTTTATGTGCCATCAAGTACACACAACCATAACGACTATTATCGTCGGTATAAGGTAATGAAGTAAGTTTCACCATACCTTGTCATTGTCTTAAAAGGACCACATACATCCAAATGTATGATTCCTAATAAGTCTTTTGCCTCTCATTAGTACCACTAAAGGGCGTGTTGGTCATCTTACCTTGTAGACAAGATTCACACTTATCAAATGAACAATTTTCATTTGTTTTCAAAAGACCATTCTTTTAAAGTGTTTAAATCCGATTCTTGTTTATGTAACCAAGATGACAATGACAAGAATAAGAGTTACTTAAACCATTTTAAGTCTCTTGGTGCATGATAGGTATAATGTGTTATTATAGGACGAATCATTATGAACCAATTCATCAACATCATTAGAAGGCATAGCCTTGAAGTAATACATCATCCATATAAACATAAATACCATCATTTACAAACTTTAAAATATAACCATATCGTTTAAAAGGGAAACTTAAATCATGTTCCTAGTCAAACTAGGGGCATATAACATGTTTTGAAGAACAACTTCCAAACCTTTTGAAAGTTTCAAAACATAGTCTCCTTTCTTAAAGTGCTTATTTCTTTTGAACCCTTGCAACAGATTGCAATAGTGAGTTCCACATGTGGTATCCAATTACCCATGTGCTTTGAGGAAATAACATTTAAGTCAATATGGATTATGAAAGTTGTGCTTGAGGTTTGCCCAGCATCCCTCTTATTTCTCAACTCTTTGAGATAGGTTGGACAATTCCCTTTCAAATAACCTATCTCACCATACTCAAAGCATGGATCGTTTTTCGTTATCTTAGGCTTCATAAGCTTAGGTTTTGGAGGTTCCACTTTGATCTTCCCTTCCCTTTTGCCTTTGATGTGCCCTCCTCCTTTGGCAACATTTGCCTTGGGATCGGGAATGGCCTTAACATCGTCGGGGTCGGGTGGTTAGGAATAGGATCGTCAAGGACATTTGCCTTTGCTCTTGCTTGAGAACAATTCTTAAGTTTCGAGACTAGTCCATAAGGTTATTATGGTCCAGACGATCCCTCTCTAAAATAGTTCTCAGTGATAGGGTATGGACGGTCGGGGTGGTAGCATTATTGTTTGTGGCCATTTTACAAATTTTACAAAGTTCTTTTAGTATTTCTGAAAATTTCATTTTAATTATTAATACCCTTTACGTCTCATAGACAATTAATAATTAAAATCTAGAATCCAACGTTACATTCAAATAATGGTTAGGTGACCTTTATCCCATTATTCAAATTAACAAGGTAGTCAACATTTGACAATTGCAACCTTTTGCAACTTCTAGCGGTATGGGATCGACTTTAAACATCATATGCAAAGTCGGCATGTTAATCCCATCAACACCATTTGGAAACCATATTTTAGGTGATCCATTCAACATGGTTTGCAAATCAAGTTACCCTACTTGCACACACATGTGAGTTTACCAACACAAGTGGTTAGGTGACCTTTATCCCACCAATGTGGTATTCCCACCTTAAGTCATAAGTTCCCTCAAAATGGTTAGGTGACCTTTATCCCATTAAGAGTTTCCAAATGACTTAAGTGTTGTGCAAAAGGACGGTGTTAAACTTGTTTGAAAAGGGATTTTTGGTTTTCATTAATTCTAGTTTTAAAAACTCTATTTACCTTGTATTTGCATGCTTTCAAATACAAGGTATCCTATGGTTCATTTTTAATAAAAACCTCTTTTATTAAATCATTAATCCTTTTAATAACCTCTTATTAATCACTTAATGATTAAGAACCATAGATTTTTAGCTTGTTAAGTTTGCTAATGAGTTTGTTATGCATATCCAAATATCAAACAACAATCATACCAAACAACCAAACAAGCATAATATAAACAACCACAATGTGCATATGTGCATAACCATAGCATCTAAAGTGGTCCACATTGTTTGCCATCACAAGTGTGGTCCATAGGTCTTTCCTAAGGGTCACAAATAATCACATGGAAAGCTTCCAAAAGCCTCCCACTTGAAACCGCATCCAAAATGCTCCATGTTTCTCTTGTGACCTTCCTTTGTGCTTCCAATGTGTATGTCTTCATATTACAAGATATAAAGTCCTAATACAAGATATCTAGTAAAATAAAAATACACCTAATCTATTTATTACAACCCAATAATAAATAAATTACATTTGAAACAAAGCACAAACAACAAATAATACAACCCAATTGAATGAATGAATACAACCAATACAAGCATCCAAACATCACAAGGTCAATGGCTAGGTTATGCACATTATCATCCAATAATCATATCATCAAAACATATAATGAAACCCCTTTTAAAACCACCAAATTTCAGCCAACATAAACTGAAATTTTTGGTTTTAAATATTGTCCAAACAATCAACATTTCATAATATGTTTCTTTCAAGGTCTAATCACTAGCATGTGTGATATGACCTTGAAAGTTTGGGGAATCATTCAAACAAACTATAACAGCCCAAAATCAGCCTATAACTAGTTTATTATCATCCTTTAAAACCAATTTTAAAGGACAAAACAAGCAAGTCATCCACATAACCGGCTCTGATACCATTGAAGGGTTTGTTAGAACATAAAATCATAGTTTAACCGTTTAAACTTTCAGAAAAACGCAGCGGAGTTACAACTTAATAAAACCCATTTTATAAGCTGAAAATAATGTTCTTTAGTGACCATTTAAGATGGAAAAACAAACCCAAACAAAAGGATCATTTATGTGAATGAAACAAGCTATGAACAATACACAAATGTACATAAAATCACAGCTTCAGTGAGCTGTGATTTACTACCTTACTGCAGCAGAATTTCGACCAAAGATGAGTGATTTTGGATGCTTGAAATTTGCCAAGAACTCAAGTGTAGAGGTCCTCAAGTGTCTATACCCCAAGCTACTTTGCAAACTACCTTCTTGTTAGGAAGAAGACACCAAAACAACACCAAAAACCTTCAAGAAAACCCTGAAACTTTGCTGCTGGCCGTAGCTTGTTTTAGGGAGAGAGAGGAGAGTTTTTCTTGTGTTATTAGTTGCATGTAAATGAGAATCAAGATCATGGAATGCAAGAATATTTCTTGTTATTAGAGCACTCCAAGAACAACACATGAACACTTCAAGAACAACACAAGAACATGAAAAAACTGCTCAAATCAGCTTTCATTCTTCTTCAATGCTGCTGTCCTTTTTCGTAAGATAGAGAGAGAAGTGAGCTGAAAAAATGAGCTTTGCATGTCCATGTTTTATAAGAATATGAGAGTTGGTAGTGCTAGACAAGCATGCATGTCTATGCTCTTCTCAAGGCATAGTTGGTGGAAGAGACCAAGCATGCATGTGTGAATGTTTCAAGAGAATAAAAACCCTTTTATCCCACATGCATGTGTATATCTTTTGTCAAGGAATAAAACCTTGTATATATATGCATGGTGGACGGTTTTGAAGGCTAAAAAAGAAGGATTTTTATTCTCTTTTATTAGTATTTGATATTTATAAAATAGGTGGTTGTATTTTATAAATGTCAAATACTAACACACACGTATATTGTCTAGTCTTGTAACTAGTTTATACAATTAACCATTTAATTGTATAAGTAGTATACTCTCATTATTATTTGGTGTTATAAAACTAATTTAAATAACACTTCAAATAATATTATTAAACAAAATATCCTAATAAATTGTTCCATCTCATATGCAACTTATTTAGAATATCCATTTTCTAAATTGGTGTAAATATTTAAATGCATGATCATATCATCAATTAAATATTAATTGGTGTTTGCTAAGCTTGTTATTGGGTATAACCCGATTTGGATCATAACGTACTAACCACATCTATTCTAAGTGTCTTGGGCACATAGAATCCTACAGTTCAATCGTCTCTATACAAGAATTGTACTAAATCATATAATTAAACATGGATTCATCACGTTAACCAAACCAAATCGACGATCCCTAAACTCGATAATATCTTCAAGAAACTCAACATCTAGGTGAAGTGACAAAGTACAAATCTAGAGCCAAAGGTGACCCTAAGAATAAACCGAAACTTGAACCAAACACCAACACTGACCCTAAGAATAAAACTGAAACTTGAACCAAACACCAACACTAAACCCAAAGGAAAATCGACTTTGTTAATAAGATTATAGTGTTTTTCGACGTTGAGTTTTCAAAGCTTCATATTCAATTTATGATCTTTTAAAGCTATGTGATGATAACGTATTATAAAATAATAAAAATGAATAGCAAAGAGGAAAGAAATTTATTAAAAGTTGACTTATTTAATAAATTGGTTTGGGCTATGGTATATTGGTTAGTATGTCCAAATAAGTGCAATGCATATGCATGTTTTCTTGGGTTTTTTGTAATAATGGACTAAGGCACATTTAATGGTGGCAAGAGTTGATGGCTAATGGGCTTTCGTGTTTTGGATCACTAGCCTGTGCTGATGAATTGTATCAACTCATACATTGGATTATGATTTTTTTGAGCTTGAAAGTTTGAGGAAAGATAAGAAATATAGAATGTCTATGAGGATTATGATCTTTCATTTTTGGATTGTGCTTCAATGCAAGGAAGTACTTCCCGGACATCTGTATCTAGTTTGAAACCTGATATCTTTTTTTTTTCTATTCAGGAACTTCATTATATTAAATAAAGGCGTTGTTAGGTTTGAACAACATAGTTATTTTATCATTGTCAGCAGCACAGCCGTTAACAAATCCACCTTAATGTCAGGTAGTTGATACTTTCAGGGGGAGCAGGATCATCATTTCCACTAAAGTCGTGGAACCGGCTTCCATCTAAATAAATGAGTAGTTTCATCTATATAAATGGGTCATTCTTAATTGGCCGAAGACAAACGACCTAATGAACCCAACTACGGCAGAGAAGCCTTTGTTCTGGGTGTGAGAATGAAAGGTTATCCGGCCAAAAACTTCAAACAATCCTATGGCATTGTGAAAGGATTGGAGTGCTAGATGCCTGGCTTAGTTGCAGGCTTGTTTAGGTCACTTAGTATGGCTTTATTTATATGGCATTTGGGCCTTATTAGTATGTCTTATAATCTTTGTGGTTCCCCCCTCCATGGTAAAACACCGAGCATAGGGGAATGCACTTTGTTTGTGCAAAATATAATTAATTTGCCAACGTATCTTTTGATGGTATGCACCCAGAGTATTACAAAACCAAGCGTTCAAGCTAACAACTTTAAACTAAACTATATATGATCCAACTTGTGCAAAATATAATTAATTTCAGTGGCTTACCAAATGAAGATCTAAATGCATTTAAAGTGAGTTTCCTTGTGATTTGTGATGCCTTCAAGATCAATGAGTTGCCAACTATGAAATAAGACATTCACCTTTTTCCATTTTACAGATTTGATCCCCACATGAAGCCCTTTAACAAAAGAATTTTATTAAAGTATTTCCCACCCTCAAACTGTCAAATCACATAATCACATCTAGTTTATGCTTATGTATGGGGAATCATTTTTGTTATACTCTTACTACTACATTACTACTGTCGAGATTTAAACTCTGGTCTTCTCTAAATAATTATATGATAAAAAAAGAGTAGTTTTCAGCTTTTAGTTATTCCATGACTATAAAGTAAAAGATTAACAAAATAGACATGTAGGGTCACACTAAAGTTTCAAGAGACTAATATTCATACCATATACATCTATCAATGTTTGCAATGGTTTCACTTGTCAAACAATTCCAATTCCAATGACCCACAAAAAGATTGAACTTGAATAGAACTATGTTTTGCATATGACAAGATATTAAATGTCGGATCTTTAAAACAAGATTTTACACGGGTCGGATCTTTCTACCCGCCCAACTTACACCATTTTTATAACCAACAGAAAAACCTTGACTTGATGATGACAGAACTCTTCTTGATTGAGAAAGATATCAGAGGCCAAAAGATGATCATCCTCAGAAATATTAACAGGTGAAAGCAAACTTGCTCATAATCGGTCGAGTTTCTATCGCGATCTAAAGTCAAATCTACCTCTATCGGTGAGCAAACCCGAGTCCCCGCCACCGAATTTCTTATTTTTAAATATCCCTCCTTAACCCGACATTGCTACCGGTCCCATTCCGTGATCTTTCTAATGCCACGACTTTAGCCCGATAAGCTGCAGCAGCCATAGCAGCAGTCTTGACCCGATCTTCTTGAGGAAATTCACACGCTTCACTCACATTCCCTAATCGTAACTCAGCAGGTGGAATAAAGCAATCAATTGAAAGCCCAGGGACGTTGAATGCAACTTCTTCAATGGTCCAAGCCTCTTCCATGCGGGTTTTTGTGTGGCTCATGGCGGTTTCCAAACCTGAAAAGGGTTACAACTGAACGACCCGAGTGAGCGATCATGATCCCTTCAACGGGCCTGTAGTCGTCAAGAAATGAGTTGATTGTGGTCTCCCAGTATACAGCATCTCCTCCGTTGGTTTGAATGCGGGTCAGATGAGAGTCTTCTAGGTGGACTAGGAGGCCTGTTTTCTGGCTGAAGTAACCGAATAGAACGTGTCGGATGATCTCTGCAGGCCCTCGCTTCTGGCTTTTAAGGTATGTGGGTCAGCACAGAGTTTGAGGATGAAACAATCTTCATCGTTGATCTTCTTCTCTCCTGTGCATCTAGCGTTTGTGAACATGCTTGCGGTTGTTCGTGGTCCAGACCCTGATAAATGCACCAATCATGTAATAGTAAGTTAACAGGTTTCGTGTTTTAATGTTCGTTCAAACCTAGCCCGTTTTCACCCATACTGAACAAAAAAAAAAGAATTCTTTTAGCTGAACCCATTTTGACCCATGAATCAACATTTCACACCCACCCATTTAGCACCTTTACAGTTTTACTTCAACGGGGCAAGATATATGCAAGAAAACATGTTAAAGACTAATAACCTGAAGAGCACGGCGTAAGGGTCTAACGGGCCCTTTTGCAGCATGTGCACCAAGCCAGGGTGTGTGGCGCCACACTAGCCGCCCATTGCAACCAGCATGAACCTTGCTTGCACCAAGTGCAAGCTCAACATACCACATATCAGGGTTCATCTGCCATAGCACAAAGCCACCAGACTCCGCGGTTTTTGATGAGTTTCTATTCTTTATAACTTTTGTAGCCGTCTCTATATCAAACGCCAACATCTTCACTTCCCCATGGCGTAAGCATTGTGAATCGAGTTTTGCAGCTTCTGACCGCCAGATGCCGCCATGTATTGCTGCAGTATGTATTGTGCTGATGAAGTTTCCTGCAACAACAGCAACCAACAAATCATTTTAATGATAAGTTGTAACAACTAACAACAATACAACAACTTCCACCATTAAATTCCATTTTTCACTATATTTAATACTCAACTTCCATTCCTTTGCATTTACTCGATAGCAACCAAAAATATGGTCAAGAATCTTGATTCTTGATACACCTTGTAATAAAAAAAATAAAAAAAATTCCCTACGAACAATAAAAGAAATAAATTTCCACTTCAAAAATATGAAAAAGAAACAAAACATTCATCTCCTTTTGGATTCCCACAACATGCATATTTCAAATTTGAATCATTGTACCCGGAAACATGTTCAACTTTAGAAAAGAAATGAAAATGATAAGACCAAAGAAAAAAAAAAGAAATCACAAGTTGGAATTTCACTTAAAATAACCAAAAAACATAGAAATCCACCAAAAATTTCAGACCATTCACATCCAAATAATCAACTCCTATACTTATAATACAGAATACTAAATCTCTTAATAGACCCTACATGATTAGTATATGCTGCATATAAACAAAACAACAATTGTTTTCACATTGCTATGAAATGTTAAATGATAATGATCAACCCAATATGCACAAATTACATCACAAATTCAAGAAAGATGAGCTGAAGTTTGACTTTTATAGTCAAACAACCTAATTAAAGTCAAATCAACATAAATTCTCAGAATGTTTTATGACAAAATTAATAACAGCAGGGAGATTGGTACTAACAATGGGTGTATCTTTGATGCTGAGGTGAGGAAAAGGCTCCAAGTTGCTAACGTGAACCGGCGCAAGCGGCGCACCCAAGACCCCAAGCAGCAACCTCAGATCCGAACGCTGGTATGATCCAGAACCCGAACCCGAACCCGAACCAGAAGCACCCACCGGAGCACGGCATAATTGACCCTTCATCCAGTGACCCCATCTCTCCACTTTCGACGAATCTCCGGCGAAATCAACACCCGGGTCATTCGGATCCGGGCCCTCCCGGAGCGGCGATAGAGCTTCCAACGGCCTCAAGCTTCCGGATCTTGACATAACGGGTTCGGGTTGAGCGACATGGTGGCCTTTCCTCCGCCGGAGCAGACCCGAATTGGGCGACCCACTTCGGCTCCGACCCGGTTTGGGAGTTCTATGGCGAGACCTTCCTGGAGATAAGCCTCTGACGACTTCATCCTTCAATGTCGAGAAAACCCTTGTTTTTCTCCATAATTAGGGCAAACCCAGATGGGATTTAAGGTGAAATCAGTGAGTGGTGAGTGTATTGAGAGAGAAATGGGAAGGGGATGACGTTTAATTGAAGCAAAACATGGTGATTGCTTTAAGAATACAACGCAGAGAGAAAGGGGGAGCGATATGATTGATTATAATAATGGAAAAAGGGGGTTTTGGTGTGGAATCGATTAGCAATTACACGAGACAAACGACACTGTTGGTGCTGCCATTGCTCTGAACTTTGTGTCCAATTGTTTAAAGGGAGATATTGAAAGATGAATTATACATTATGCATTATACATACAGATGATTTAGGTGGGTGTATCGCATTCGGCCCCTAAATCTTACCTAATTTCACATGGATCCTTCATATTTTGAGCAATAGTATCCACTCCCCTTTAACTTTTTTGTTAGTTACATTAAACTAAAAATGTATTATTTTATGTTTTATAAATAAGCAAATTGTAAAAATACAAACTTTAAACTATTGACTGGTAATAATTCGTGATGAAAACTTATCTGATAATATTCGTAACTTTTAATTTTGTATACAAAGACGGTACAACTTGTATAATAGTTATAGATTTGCATTTGATTTCTCTCAATTTTATTAGTGATTGATTCTGAGCAAAATGAAGAAACTTAGCATCCTTGTAAAAAAATTCAAAAGAAATTGAGTATTTATATTATACTAATTAATAACTCTTCTATGCATAATGGTGTTGTACCTTATGTATAGGATTTTTTTAAATTGATTTTTCACTTTTAACTTAGTTTTTCATTTTTTACAATTTAACTTCTTAAATTTAAATTTTACTTTTAACCCATTTTATTCCCCTATACTTTTATATTTCGTAAATTTTCGTTTTACGTTTCGTTCTAAGTTTTGCAAGTTAACACGGCAAGACATGCATGTGTGGTTCAATATTTTTACGTTTTGCTTTACGTTTTGTTCTAAATTTGGTAAGTTAACACGACACAATGTGCGTGCGTAGTTTAACATTTTTACGTTTATTTTTCCCTTTTGAAGGATTCGTCACAACATGTGGATCTTAGATCTAGTTAGTTATATTTTTATGTTTTATGTTTTCGTCTAAGTTCTTCGAATTAACACAACGCAACTTCAATGTTGGTGGTCGTTAGCTGTGGTGTGACATTAATGTTATTTGGCACGTTTTTACGCATCCACCACAACGCAAAGGGCTTAATTCTAGTCAGTTTATGATTATTATGCGTGTGAATTTGTGTTCTTGGTAATAAAAATCAAAGTATTATTTGTTAAACTGTAAGTATGATTATTATTGATTAATGTGTCATGGTTTAAGGTATTGAATTTTAGTTTGTTAAAAAAATATCATACATTATACATGGTTAAATTTATATGTAAGAGACTAATACATGAAATTCTGACACAATATATAAATCGATTCTATAAAATATGTAAGTGGTGTTTTAGATAGAAATGCAACACTAGTTTTTTAAGGTTAATTCATGTCATAACCACTTGAAGGTTAGAGCATTCACAGCTAATTCATAACCCATTCTCTAAATTAATGGTAGTGTATTCTTATAATATATGTTATGATTATAAATGATTGTGAGTGAATGATATGGAAAATTTACTATTCAATCTGTATTTTAGAAAATACTATAATTTTTAATATATTTTAAGTGGTTGTAAGTGAAAAAAAGAGAAAAAGTAATAATAAAGATATTAAAAGTATTATTTAATTAAAAATGAGAAAGAAAAAATATTGACTTTTAATGTAATTATATAAATAATAATGATAAATAGGTTGTAAATGCTTTTACATGTTTAACGTAAGTTGTGAATTGATGATTTTCGTAGGTTAGTAGTAAGGAGTTTTCATGTAAAAGGGAGTGATTAACTTTTAAAATTATATTTGGTATAATCATTTCTCTTATTTAGATACGATATAGCCATATAGGTTAATTAAGGTTGATATGATAAAAGGGTATCCAAGAAGAAATGAATGACGTTAGAAAAATTGGTTGAAAAGGAAAAATTAGACAGGCATGATTTTATCTTGTCCGTTCTTGAAGTGATGTTTAAATCTATTAACAAACACAACTTAGGTTTTGGAATTGATTGAGTTCTAAAACTGGTCTTCAACTATTTTCTCTAACCATCAGGGCTTGCCCTGGTGGCCACCTCGATGAGGGATAAGGTTCTAGTGGTCAAAGGTCGCGGGTTCTATCCTGAGAGGGGAGGGTTTACCCACAATATGTGGGGTTCCCGCCCGGGGGGGTCCCAGTCTCGGCCTGTGGGTCACGGCCCACGTGTAACAGCAAAAAATCCCCTTGACGGTTGCAATGGACCGGCTGTTACGGGTCGAACTGGGGTCTCGTGGTTGTGGAGGTAAAGGATTTCCCGCTGAAGCACACCTTTCCAAAAAAAAACTATTTTCTCCATTTGTTAGAGTATAACAATCATTAAATTTTTTGAGTAAATTACCATTTGCATACCTGAGGTTTGGTGATTTTGACCATTTGCATCCCTACGGTTTAAAAATCTTCATATACTCCCTAACGTTTCATTTTTGTTCCCATTTGAATCCAAAACACTAACACCGTTAACTTATTCTGTTAACTTTTTGTAAAAAAACTAAATTGCCCTTTCTCTCTTTATCTATTTCTCTCTCTATCTCTTAACCTTAACCCACAAACCCCAGCCACTCTACCACCACAACCACCGTCACCACTTCCACCGCCGTCACCACCGTCACCACCATCATCCACCACCACCGCCATGACGCTAGCTCGCCTACTCCTCCGCACCCTCCGCTGCACCTCCGTCACAACCACACGCCAACCTCCAAACCCTATCCGCTTCGTTTCTTGCAGAAGCCTAAAATCCCTAATTTCATCTTTCTTTTTCTGTTTCTTGCAGATTTCTATCCCTTCAACGATTCGTTTCTCGACATCATCCAATTCAGTTGGGGATTCTTTAGCAGAAGCAGCCATTACTAACCCATGATAAGCTTTAACTCTCAAAGGGTCTTTTGCTATAATTTCCTCAAACCCTAATTTCGTAGAGTCATGATCACCACCGTATGAATGCAGATGATATTTCAGTAATTGCCATTCGCCATCTTCAGGTTCGAGATCGATCAACTGATTGAGGATCCCAATTGCTTCTTGCACTTTCCCGTTTTTGATTTTGACTTCCATTAGGGCTTTTAGGGCTTTGATGTCCTCAGGGTGAGAGGACAGGTGTTCTTCTAGGGTTTTCTCTTCGTTTTGCAATTCGGTGTCGGAGTCGGCGGTTTCGACGGTGGCCGGAGGTGGCGGAATTGGGGCGGCGACGGCGGGTTTGACGGTGAGGCGTGAGAGGAGGACGGCGGCGACAGAATAAGTGTGCAATAATGTCGTATTCTTACACAGCTAAAAAAGCGTTTGTGGCTCACAATCACGTGGGTAGATGTCAAATTGTGATCAACGGATTAAACAAATCTCGATACTGCAAAAACAATCAAAGGCAATCGATCAAGTGTGTTACTGTGTATACAAGCGAACTCGAAGAACTGAAGATGCCAAAGAAGAGTTTCATGAGTTCAAGTTCTTCTTCGAAGGTTGAAGTCATCGTCGATATGGGAAATCCCTTTTGAATCACACCGTCGATGGGTTCTTGAAGATTGGAACTGTTCGTTTTCATAATTGTTTGCCCTAATTTATTCACTGTTTTATGTTCTTCACATCACATGTAAGGGTTAAAGAGATAGAGAGAGAAATAGATAAAGAGAGAAAGGGCAATTTAGTCTTTTACAAAAAGTTAACAGAGTAAGTTAACGGTGTTAGTGTTTAGGATTCAAATGGGAACAAAAATGAAAAGTTAGGGGGTATATGAGGATTTTTAAACTGTAGGGATGCAAATGGTCAAAATCACTAAACCTCAGGTATGCAAATGGTAATTTACTCAAATTTTTTTATTGTCAAAGAGTCTTAAATCAACTAGTTTAGAAAGAGATACCTTATGACTTTCCAAAGTAAAGGTCATGGTTGAAGTCTCACTAGCTGTAACATGCTTCAAGTGGGGACCAAGGGTTTTATCACAGTGGGTCTTTGAGTGGTGGGTTTCCCTTGGAATGGTGGGCGAGCCGGGTCACCAACGCTGTCCGTGTTCGCGGACGTGGGTGGCCTTTCGGCAATGGGTTTACCCGGGTGACAGGACTTAAAAATTATTCGTTGGCCGTTCAAATTTTTTTAATATTTTTGTTACTTTCAAAATTAAAGGTGTAAATGAGTTAAATTCAAAACCCTTATTCCTTCACTATTAAACTTAAAAAAGATTGATCTCAGTTTATTTTGAATTCGGCATGTATATAAAGCTCGAGCAAGTTTTTTAATTAATTTTATAAACATAGGATCGGCTCATACTTGACTCGTTGATTATTTTTATATAGTAAAGCTAAAATTATACATATATCAAAATACATACATATAGGTCCACTATAGTTTTATTATCATAGTTACATACAATACAATATTATCTATCATTTAATTTTATGAATATATATATATATATATATATATGTGTGTGTGTGTATCCCTACACATTTGTAATTATATAAGTAATTTGCGAATTTAGTCTCGTGAGGCTAATCAAATTTGGTGTATGAAACTTACGGATTCAAGCTCGTTATAAATGAGCTTCAATTTATCCTTTATCATAGCTCAAACTAGGATTTATTTTGACTCGGTTCGAGATGATATCAAACTAATTAGTATCAAGTAGCTGACAGACAACTCACGGTTTAACTCACGTACACCAGTATTTTAAATAAGCAGATAGTAAAGTTTATATATTTTTGCTTGCAGGTCAATAAATATGATCGACAACATATGCCTTATGCCTTTGATTGTTAAACTTTACAATTTGTTACGTGTATGCGTCTGTCTGATAAATTATAACAAGTAATGGATTGGCCCGCGTAATATGTTGGGTGTCAACCTGTCTTTTCTGGCGAGTGCAAGCTAATTCACACCAATTTACACAATATCCAAACCACGAGTGCTACAAGTGTTACATCAAGTTCCGCGTCGCCTTCACCAGATCAAAATCCATGGACGGATAAAAAGGATGTGACTTTAGTAAGATCTTGTATCAAAAAATCAGGGACTATCACACCAAATTCAATATTTTAGAACCGGGTTTCAACATGTTTTTATCAAATTCTCGAACGTGAAGAATATCGGACCACTCGTGAATTTAGCAACAAGTGGTTTGACTTGAGAATGAAGGTCACGACATTTCACCAGATCTACAAAGACGTTTACAACAATCAAAATACGTTATGGAATGATACAGATATTATGACAACAGCTCAAGAACGATATCGGGAGAATTTTAAATTTTTTTAACCAAAAATTATGTGTTTTATTATTGTGTGATAATAACCGTTTATCATTTTTAATAAGTGTACTAAAAACATTATGTTTTAATAAAGTATTTCATTACTGTTCTACATTATTCGTCTAGAATACAGTTCGTCTGCTATAAATCTTCGGAATCTAAAGCAAGCATCCTGTAAATTAACCCCTTGCCACTCTAAAGATCTATTTTGAACCAACCTACGCAATAACATACAAATTACAACTCCCAAATCTCGACCAATATGACCGGCATTAGGAGGCCACGCGTTTTCACAGGATACGACCAGTTCTTTGATTTCTTCTTGTCTGGAGTGCTGTCAATATTGTATACGTGACAAAAAATATAAAAATAAGATTCGAATTGTATGAAAATCGTCCGGACATTACGATGAATGCACCATGAATCATCACATGTATTTGGTCGGCATTCGTATGGAGAGTATACATGAACTTGTAGTGAGTTCATACAAATCTTCATCATTAGTGATTGGTACGTAAACCTACCAAAAATTTAATTCACGGTTATAAATTGATGATTTTAATTGTATAACATGAAAACAATATTACCATATTAACTTCCCATAACGCGGGATATAGATAGTCACTCCCGTCACCATATTTATTACCTTTAACGGATCCCGAGTATATTAAGTTAAACCACTCAAATGGGAGAATCGTTCAACGATCACTACCCGACAACTCTTCTGTTCTACGTATTTCTTCGTATCTTCATATTGTGAGTCTATTTGTCCACGCCCGAACATGCTGTAAAATAACTAGTTTTTTAATTGTTAGAATTATAAAATAAAATAAAATTTACAAATAAAAACTTAAAATCATACCTCTGTACTTAAAGACACTTTCCTAGTAATTCACGCCAAAATTCTAACTGAATATCGGAATTATCCATGTAATACACCCTACATGTTTGGGCATCATCGTTACGTATAAACTGAATAACATTTTCAGACCAATTCCTCCCATTCTGCCAATTATGGTTATCTATTGGATCAGGAATGCTTTTCACAATATCTTGTGAGTTTGAAGATGACTCATTGTGACGTCTTCTATTACCTCTGCGAGAAGATCTTTTAACTGTTTCATTTCTCACTAACCGTATAAAACAAATAATATATGTTCATTTATATAACGTTTATGCGGAATCTTAAATCAAATCAAATAATTGCTTTACGTTTTTCAAGGAATAATATGTCAAATTACATCATTATAATATTTAAAAATGCATGCAAATCGAGGAAATAATATACCGAATCTTATTCAGAAGGAAGCTCACGGCCCGTGAATAAAGTCACAGGCCGTGAACTGTGCTCTTAACGGCCCGTAAGGTGGTTCACGGTCGCCATATTACGACCGAAAGGTGGTTCACGGTCGCCATATTACGGCCTGTAAAGTTGTTCATAGCTCGTAACACAAGAAAGCTGTAAAATTAAAAGTTGGCAGTTGTAACGGCCAGTAAGGCTGTAACACCCAAAATTTCTAGTCAAACAAAAGAAAAGAAAAATATAATAAGAAAAGAAAAGGAAAGCATTTTGAAAGAAATAAAAAGCAGCCAAAGTAGAGGGGGTGTAAGTGTAAAAAGGACAAACATTATTTTATTTTTAAAGAGCATGGCCGCCTACAACCCCATCTACATCAACTGCTATTTCGGTTCTATAGAGAGAGAGAGCAGAGTTCATCGATATTTTTAGAGGAAGAAGAAGAAGTTGCTAAAAGGTAAGATTTCTTTGAAAGTGTGCGTTTTTATAAGTTTTGACCATGTAACCGAAGTGTACATGTTCTCATATGCATGCATGTATTTAGGTTTGTGTTTTGGAAGTGTTTAGGTGTTAGAAACATCTACAAAGTTCAAGTTGAGAGGATTTAGCTTGAAAGCAGCTAAGGTGAGTTTCTAGACCCCGGTTTTACATGTTTTGAAACTTCTTTGAGGTTGAAAATGCATATAAATGATTTTTATAAAATGTTATATGTGTCCATATGAATATATGCATGTATGTTGGTAGTTTAGGGTTGTACAGGTTATGTTAGGACTTACAATGGTAGTGTAAGGCTTAGAGCATGCTAAGACATTGTTTGGGACTGAAAAATATGTTAGAAACATATGAAATGGTGTTCATGCGTCCAAACAAGGCCCATGCACCTGAATAATAGGCTTAAAAGACTAAGTATGAGATGATGCGACCAAACAGTAGCTCATGCGCCTAAACAGTAGTACATGCACCTGAGCTTTTGGCTAAAATGACTAAGTGTAGGGTGAAGCGCCCAAATAGTTCCCATGCGCCTAAAAAGGCTCATGCGCCTAAGTTTTAAAATGGTTAAGTGTAGGCTGATACGCCTACATAGTTGAGAAACGACCAAACAGGGCTGATGCGTCCAAATAGTTCCCATGCTCCCAAATAGTTCCTATGCGCCCAACACTTAGAAAGTTTTTCTGAATTTTGAGGAAAAACAGAATTTTAGGGTTTGACCCTAGTTTGACTTGTGGGATGTTTTGGACTATTCTAAGCATGAATAAGTCAAGGTTTATGAATAGTACATGCATGATATTATGATGAATGTATGATATGCATATGTATATGAGTTGTTATCTTTTATTAGTTTTCAAAACGTATTTATATTATAATATAATATATGTTAAGTATTATGTTATTAATTTACGTAGTATGACGAATGAGTGAATAAATGTAAAGTATAACATAATGAAAAGAAAAATAAAGAGATGAAAAGTAAAATGTAACGAAAGAAAGAAAAGGTTGTAAGCAGAAAGAAAGAAGGATTACAAATCCTTGAGAGTTTGTAGCTCAACTGTGTGTTATAATGTGCGAATTTAACCATGAGGGTTCACACACAGGGGATCAGTCTAGGTAACTGAACCCGTAGTACGAAATGGGATCCTTGTCATTCGACCCCGGGCTTTGTGCCATATATGATACGACTTTGTGACTAGAATGGTGGCTCCGGGCCACGGGCTTCGTGCCGATTAGTAAAGGAGTTTTGTGCTCGGAATGGCGGTTTCGGACCGCGATGGGGGAAAAGTACGAAACGAAAGAACATGTACGATAACTAATGAACATGTGTGATAGTAAAGAAAGTGTTATTAAAAGAGTATTTTTACGTATGAAACGTATAAAGTATTTGATAATTATAAAACTAGAACTCACTCAGCAACGCTGACTTTTTATGCATTTTTAGTTAGCAGGTAAAAGTTGCTGAAGATGGCACGCAGGGAGGCTACTTGGCAGGGCAAGACCGACATGCATTCACGCATGTTATTATTGTTGTTTTGTAATGCAATCAGTGAAAGATTCTTTTGTAGTAAACAATGTTTTATTGCATAACAACAGTAATTATTAATAAAATGAATGGTTTTTGTTAATGACTTCCGCTGTGATATTTTATGAATTGGATAATAGTATGTATGTTTAGTGCTACGAATGACCAACTGTGAGATGCCGGGAACAGGGCCTTACAAATGCCCGTCACGGATCGTGAAAAAAGTTAGAGGGCGTCCCTTATCACCTGACAGGGCGTCCCAATATCTATTGCCTACAAATAACAACTAGCTGGATTTATTATGTGGTTGATGTTTTATGCAAATAAAGAAACATAATTTCAGTATCATGTAATAGCATTTACTATGACTCCGAGGTTTTATACAAAAGAAAAAAAATTATTTGAACTAGTTTTTTTCTCCTTGCGCTACGCACCGGGAGTCGGTCGATATTTGTCCGGCTCATCGGAAACAGTAAATTTAAAGTTTGATGGTGAAACTCAAAAAAACTAAAATTTAGTAGCCAAAGTGGAAAAAATAAAACTAAATATAATAGTGCTAAACTCTAAGATCCTAAACCTAATGTCCAAAGTCACACACTACGCGGAGGGAGTCTGGTTGATTTTCTCACTTGCAAGACATCGTTCCTTTGGTTGTTATTTATCCATCTCGTTAGAAACCATAAAATCAAGTTTGGTTGCGAAACTCGAAAGTACTAAACTTTAGTGTTCAAACTCAAAAGTAAAACTTTATTATGAATAGTTTAATAGTCAAACTTTAAGATTTTAAACTTTAGTAGCCAAAGTAAAAATATTAATGACCAAACTCTAACATCCTAAACAATGACTAAAATAAATAACTAAAAGTTAGAGTTAAAAGTAAAACAAAATAAAAACTAATGTGATTAAAATGTAAAATATCGTAATTATACTATTCATTTACCTTCACAATTAATTATAGAGTAATAAAACTAACGTGATTAAAATGTAAAATATCATAATTATACTCTTCATTTACCTTCACAATTAATTATAGAGTAATGTAAAATGTTTATGAACTGAAAATATTAATGAGAATATCTGAAGTATAAAATGATGCTTAAAACCTTATATCAGGAAAAGTAAGTATAATATATTAATATCTCATATCTGCAATGTTTTTAGTGAAATTATATTCTTTTTATTATAAAATCTATTTTAGAAACCGGTGCATTACATTAGTTACGGTCCCTAACTAATGTTTAGAAATTAAAAAAAATTTTAAATAAAATAAAATTGAAATTACGTATAGTTAAGTAGGGGTGAACAATGGGTCGAAACCGAACCGAACCGAACCGAGCCGGACCGACCCGCCCTTGACCTGAAACCAATAAGTGGTTTATATAAAGAACCGAGAACCAGACCATTTACATACGGTTCGGGCCGGACCGAACCGAGTAAACAATAACAATATTTTGTAAGGAGTAAAATGTTATTTTCATCCCTGATGTTTTGTTGAATTTACCATTTCAATCAAAAACTTTTTTTGTCATTTAAGTTACTTTAGTTTACCAAATGTTATCATTTGTATTCACTCAACTAACTCCGTTAAGTTCTCAGTTAAATATGATGGTTATTTAGTCTTTTTCAACGCTGTAATTATCCAATTTTAATAAAATAATCAATTAATATTTAATTAAAACAAAAAACATATGAATCGACTAGTGACACCAGACGTTTCGATTTAAAAGTTTCAACTCTTCATATTTTTTTAATTTTAATTGAATATTAATTGATTAATTTATTTTAGTTGGATAATTAAAATTTTAAAACACTAAAATACCCTCATATTTAACGGAAATCTTAACGGAGTTAGTGGAGTGAATGAAAATGATAATATTTGATAAACTACAGTGACTGAAATGGCAAAAAAAAGTTTTTGGATTGAAATGGTAAATTCAACAAAACGTTAGGGACGAAAATAGTATTTTACTCTTTTGTAAGAGTACCATGTTATTTTCGTCGACATTTCATTAAATTTATCATTCAACCAAAAACTTTTCTTTTGATATTTGAATCACTATAATTTAACAAATATTGTCATTTTCATCCACTTTACTAACTTCGTTAAATATGAAGGTATTTTAGCATTTTTAATACCCTAAGTGTTCACTTTTAAACAAATTAACCATTTAATATTCAATTAAAACTAAAAAACACATGAATCGACTAATGAAACCGGACGCTTCGATGTAAAAGTTCTGATTAACTCTAACCTATGTTGTTCGATTGAGATCCGGTGTGATTTCAATTAATCAATTCATGCGTTTTTAGTTGAATTTGTCATTTCAAGCTAAAATTTTTGTTAAATTTGTTCAAACATTTGGTATACTATACTGACTGATATGATAAAAAATAAATTAAAATTGAAATGACAAATTCAACAAAACGTAAGGGACGAAAATAAAATTTAATTTTTTTAAATTTCGCCTTTAAAAAATATTTGATTAAAAAAATATTTTTTAACATTCCATGAAAACAAACTTTTTTTAAACACAGTCATTTCCTAAAAGTTATTTGTATTAAAAACTTTATTTTTCATGTAATTTTGTTTTTAACGAAGTTATCTTTTTTCATAAAAAGAAAAAAATGTTTTTAATTTATTTAAGATCTAATATATAATTTAAAAATGATATGAATAATATTATTTGCATTTAAGATTATCATTAAATTTTTGACGTACTATGTTTGTGACATGTGACAAAGTGAATGTGAGAAGATGACATAACAAAAGGGGCCTACTAAAGAGACGCCCGAGATGATAAAGAGATGCCCTCCTTACGGGCCGTAAGGCCCTTCACGGGCCGTATTGACTGTCGCAATCAAATCAGTCATTCAAAAACGTAACGGCCCATGAAGGTGTTCACGGTCTAATTTTTTCACGGCCCGTGAAGCGTTTCACGGCCCGTTAGACCTTTCACTTAGGGGCCGTGAACTGCTTTACGGGTCCTATTTTCACCTTTAATAATTGACGAGATATATTATTCCTCGTTTTTCGTGTAATTTTGTATTTATTACGTTATTTGATATGACGTAATATTCCTCGATAGTCGTGTAATTTGTATTTATTACGTTATTTGATATGACGTAATATTCCTCGATATTCGTGTGTAATTATGTGACGGGATGCAAAATTCCATGTGAACTACTATATAAACGTTAGTTTATAAATTATTTTATGATTCAAATTTCTACGATAAGTTTGAATTAATATTTAACGTTAAGATGTCTTTCTGGGATAGCAACTATTTATTCGGTTCGGAATCAAACTATTACCCTGAGGAGGGTTACGGTTATTACGATGAGGGTGCTTCAAACTATTTAGGACAGTTCGTGTCCAATTACGGTGGGAATGACGGTGGCGATGACATGGGTGATAACGGTGGCGATAGCAGCGGTGATAATGACGGTTCGGGTTCCGGTAAAAGAGGTTTATGCGACACGAATCAGGTTATAAGATATATCATATTTAATTTTACTTTCATTTAGTAATAACTAACTAAAAATATAAAATTGATTAGGTTTTCTCATCTCGTGAATAATTAGTTGATTGGGCAAGTAACATGGGGCGAGAAAATGGGTTTGTTATTGTCACCAAACGTTCGAAAAGAAATTCGAATGGTGTGGTGGTTAAAATTTGGTTGAAATGTGATCGGGGTGGTGTATATAAGAGAGCATCCACTCTAAGAAAAAGGGGCACCAAAAAAACAAACTGTCAATTTGAATTGCAGGGTAAGTACGAGATGAATAGAGATGGGTGGATTATAGTTGTTGTGGACGATACTCATAACCATAAACCTGCTGAACACCTGGAAGGACATGCATACGCAATGAGGCTCACCGAAAATGAGCTTTCTACTGTAAAGAATCTGTCCGAGCAAAATATTGACCCTCGAAACATTCTAGGCACGTTGAGGGAACAAAATCACAATAACGTGTCTGTGTTACGAACCATGTATAACGCTCGGGCAAAAATTAAAAAATCCACCAGAATTGGTGAAACCCCAATGCAGATTTTTTTTCTATACCACAACAACATCAATATATTACACCCCTCATATAGATGAACCGACAAACATCATCGACGAGGTTTTTTTTATACATCCCACATCTCACACATTATGGCGTGCGTACCCACACGTGTTGATGATTGATACAACTTACAAAACTAACTTGTATAAAATGTCATTTGTTCAAATGGTTGGTGTGACATCCACCCTGAAATCTTTTTCTGTTGCTCACGCATTCATTGATTATGAGCGTGAAGCCAACTTCAGATGGGTGTTAGAGCAACTAAAAGCAACGCTGGAAGAAAAGTGTATGGAGCCCCGTGTTATACTAACCGACCGAGACCTCGCTCTGATGAAAGCGTCAGAAGAAGTTTTTCCGAGTGCTGTTCGATTACTTTGCAGATGGCATATTTCGGAAATATTACTAAACATTGCAAGGCGAGTTTTTCAAATGAAGAGTGGGGTGCTTTTGAGCATGTGTGGTCGGAATTTATTAACTCTGCAACGACGGACATATACGCTTATAATTACGACCGCCTTTATCGCAGATTGGTGTCCAAACGTTCAAGTAAGTTTTCTAGTGTTATTCTTAAAATATATGTATATTTACATAAAAATAAGTACATTTTTTAAATAGGAGTGCTGATGTACCTCAAAAATAACTGGTTGGACCCCTACAAAGAGAGATTTGTGTCGGCGTGCATAAATAAAAGTTATAACTTCGGTCAGCACACAACGAACCGAGTTGAGAGCCAACATTCGTTGTTGAAAAGTTACCTGAAAGCAACCAATAGCACCCTGGATAGATTTATTCCTTTTATTAATAATATCTTAGTTACCCAGGAAATTGCTATAAAAGAAAGTTTTACCAAATGCAAAATCATGCTTATGGTGCAGTATAATCATGAAGTGCTTAAATTGCTGCGAGGTAACGTTTCTATTGCGGCTTTGGATATGTTAGTTGGTGAGATTAACAGGATAAATCATCTAATTATATCCAAAGAATCATGTGGCTGCCATCTTTTTACCAGCTGTGGTCTTCCGTGTGCTTGTAAATTAAACAATTACTTTCAAACAGGTGAATGTTCTTTTACTTTTTTTATTTATTCATGAAAAATTTTATTATATTTAATTTAATATATTATTTTATAGGTCAATGTATCCCGGTCGATGCCATTGATGTTTTTTGGAGGAAGCTAGATTTTTTACCCGCGTATATTGTACGGGAGGTTCAAGTAGATGTACATAAAGAGATGAAGATGGTGACAAAACATTTACTTGTCCAACCCGAAAATGTGAAAAAATCTTTGATTAATATTTTCAAATTTTTCATTAATCCTTCAAAAACTGATAAAAAATCTCCTAAAGTCCAAACACATACACGGGGTCGTCCAAAAAAAGATAAGCAAAAAGAAACAATATTAGACCCCCCCAGACATAGTTCATATGTTCAACCTAGAGAAAATTTTGAAGGTCTGCCAACATATTCAAGTTCGGTGGTGAAGTCAAAAAAAGGGTCTTTGCAGCGCAGTCAATCCATGTCTTCGAAATCAAGAGCCAAAGATGGATTATCTCAACAGAGTTCTAAGTTTTCATATATCCCGGGCGACGAAGATAAAAACAATTTTTTCCGGTTTAACCGCTGGATTCCATCATTTTTTTCCCGTATATTTCAGGTGCGGATGATGTTTTAGCGGACGACAATTGTGGTTTTCGTGCTATAGCACTCGCACTGGGATATGGTGAAAATCACTGGCGTTTTATTCGTACGGAACTTATAGCTGAGTTGGATGAAAACAGACATAGGTACGCTACGATGTTTCCTGATATAAACGAAATAAGGGAATCATTAAACTGGAACGGCTTAGGTGCAGCTCCCCACAAAAATTGGATGACAGTGCCACCTGCTACAATCCTTATTGCTAACAGGTTTCGAGTGGTTATAATTTTTATATCTATCGGCAACTCCGCTACTTTTTTCCCATTCAGGTTATCTACTCGTGATATCAGTGGACATCATATGATTTCAATTGCTTATGTTCAAGATAACCATTTCATTAGAATTCGATTCGTGGGTGACTATCCAATGCCTGTTCCGAGCAAATATTGGTATTTGTACAATACAGAAAACGCTAATGATTGGGAGGTTATATACGGAAGTCGATTTCAAAAATATCTCGAACTAAGGCCCGTAGACCCGGTTGAACGTATAGATTTAGTATAATTTACACATTTATCAATATTGTTGTTGAATTGTAAACATGTAATCAATTATTTATTTAATCAATATTGTTGTTGAATTGTAAACATGTAATCAATTATTTATTTAATCAATATTGTTGTTGAATTGTAAACATGTAATCAATTCTTTTGGATGACTTATTTGATAATGACACATGCATCTTTTCTTTTGGATGAAGTGTATACGTGTGCGAGTGAGTCTGTACTAGCAGAATATATTTCGTTTTCCAAAGTGAAGTATAAGTTCTACAAAGAAGGGGAAGTTCCACATCAAATATTTGAGGAGATAAAACATAAATTGTTGATTCTAAGGGAAAGGGTAACATTGATCTTTTTGGGATTTCCTCCGCTTGAAATTTGATATTTTTTATAAGAAGTTGAAATAAAATCTGACAAGTAGGAATTATATTCTCCAGTATGAATTGGCCATCAGAAGTTCAAACCTTATGGAATCTTCAAAGGAAAATGCAATAAGAAGATTATTGAAGTTATCTTCAACCTTTGAATTTTGTTTATATGAGCTGGGCATTTGGTTAGCATCAAAGGTGTGTAGGAATGTTAATGATATGAGATGCATAATATTTGTTGAGAGGGTAATTACGACTATCGTGCTTAAAAGCTTACTTTGTAAGTTGCACCCTAAACCGTTTGCTTGTAAGTTGCACCCTAAACCGTTTGTTGAATTGTAAACATGTAATCAATTATTTATTTAATCAATATTGTTGTTGAATTGTAAACATGTAATCAAACATTTAAACGTCATCCAAAATAAGTCATAATATATCAACAAAATTTATCAAGTTTTTTACATGAAAGCTAAATATCAATGCCTCATCACCACCACCACCAGCATCCTCCTCATCACCACCAGCAGCCTCCTCGTCATCACCCCTAGGTCGTCTGACAAACGGAGGCAACTCCGGCCGAGGGGGGATGTCAATACTCTGGCTAATAGCCCAAATGCTGTACACATCCGCCATCCATACAAGCAAGGCGTGGGACTGGCATGCCAAATGGAGTGACTCCGCCATGAACTACCCCGTCGGCGGAATCTACCGAATGATAGTCCTAGGAGCAGGCGGTACTGGCGGTGGGGCGGGTGCTCTTGCGTGTGCCTGCAGCTGCGGCTGCTGCTGCGGCGGCTGCTCCTCCTCCTCACCAACGGCCGCCATAGGCTGCTAGATGGTCCGACCACCATCAGTGGACCATCGGAGGTCGTCGCAAATTTGGCGGCAATCCCCATGGCCATGACGGTCTGTCGACCCAAAATCCTAGGCGGCGTGTCCGTCGTCTGCTTCGCAGTTAGGGCGTCCGTAAACAACCCTAATCGCGAGGCAATGACGGTAATGTAAGAGCCGTAAACAATGGGGCTATCCATCTGCAAAACAATCAAATTATAATATAATAATAGATCAAATAATAGATAATACTTATTTATTAAGAATTAATATAAATATTTTTTTACTGTAAGGCCCCGCTCACCGGGCACCTTACTGTTGGTCATCATCACACGTAAAACTTACATTTGATACATGATCATAAAATACGCAGCGGAATTAATAAAACATGCATTCACATTTCATCATAAAAGCTTTTACATCATTGTCTTGGTTACAAAATACAAGCTTTTCCTTACATTGCCTAACTATTCTATGATTGCTGCTGATGCGTAAGAAAACGAGAACAATCTCGTTTATTCGAATCCTCAGCAATCATAGGGTCATACAGCGACCTCTACCGAAAGAAAATAATAAAAAGAAAATATATTCTTCTTCATAAAGAAGATATTAAATTCAAACATATTTTTCTTTCATAAACAAGATTTCTTAAATAATCATGTTTATCAGGATCATCAAGAAATCTTGCACTTGCATGCAACATGATGTGTTGCGCGCATTAAGGGCCCACAACACATGATGTGGCAGCATAATCAAAAAGTGAATGCCATCCCAAAAGAGCTGAGTAGTCGCCTCGTGCCATCCTCAGCAACACTACCTGCGAACTGGAAAACACATAAAAGTCAGCGTTGCTGAGTGAGTTCTAGTTTTATAATAAAACATACTTTCATTCTCATTAACTGTTCTTCCATACATGTGTTCACACATCATACGTACACGTAGATAATATTGTTATTATCTCATCATTCATTACTTACTTTCATTCGTGTACACTTCATCATTCTCGTTTACTTTCATACATACATACTTTACATACTTTCGTACGTACTTTACTTTCATTCATACATTCGTTACTTACGTTCGAACATTCATTACATTCATTCATACTTTCATTACTTTCGTTCGAACGTTCTTTACATTCAGTGACATGTACTATACCCCACTTTCATCATACATACTACTGGTGCTGGACCTGTGGTGGTTAGCCACGAACGTTGTGCACAAATGCTGATCCAGTCACCTGGGGTAGGTACATGCTCCACTTAACTTTCCACTTTCATTCGTCGAGCATGCAAATCTCTAAAGGTCACTTCTCATCTCTGCCCTCATGGTTCCAACCCATGAGCCGACAAAGCATATCGTATCCGTCTGGTGCCCCTATGGCTCTCAGTCCATAGACCGACACCTGGTGCCCCTATGGCTCTCAGTCCATAGACCGACACCTGGTTGCCCCTATGGCTCTCTGTCCATAGACCGACAACCTCGTTGCCCCTATGGCTCTCTGTCCATAGACCGACAACGTCGTTGCCCCTATGGCTCTCTGTCCATAGACCGACAACGTCTCATGCGGGGTCACGTTAACCCCGTGAGTGATCGTCACCACTCCTGCTGTAACAACCATCCCGTGACAGGTCACAAAGACACTGCCCCGTTGCTCCTAAGGCAACTATGGCTCACTGTCCATAATCTACCATAGGGCTCGTAATAGGCCTAGTTACTAGAACCAGGCACCATTTCCAAGACTTCTTAACCGTCAAATCCATCTCGTGCCCCTTAGACCATGCAAGACTTTCTTACGTTCATTAATTAATTAATTAATTAATGCATGCATTCATT
This sequence comes from Flaveria linearis, assembly GCA_024085815.1. Taxonomy (NCBI): domain Eukaryota; kingdom Viridiplantae; phylum Streptophyta; class Magnoliopsida; order Asterales; family Asteraceae; genus Flaveria; species Flaveria linearis. The sequence goes on from CM044005.1 coordinate 30,399,984, forward strand.
CATTCATCATGTTCCTCTTTCATTATCTTTCATTTTACGTTCTTATTACATTCGTTTCATTCTTTCATTCATTCACGTAAAGTTATTAAAAGATAAGACACATATACATAGGGAACATAAATACTTACATATCATCAGTATTCATCATCTATCATGGCAACATCATACTAACATACATACATTATACATACACTTCTACATTCACTCACATCAGCCCTATTCGGGCGACTGAACTACCACCAGTCGCATGTCCTCCATGCGACTGGGTAATGCGATTGGGCTACTCATGCGAATGGGTACTCAAACGTGCGATTGAACTTCCTTCCGTACGACTAGACACTCTGCGACTGCGTTATATGCGACTAACTCTTAACCGTACGACTGAACTTCTCTGCGATTGAACTTATGCGACCGAAACCCTCAGTCGCATCACCTATCGTGCGATTGAGTCTCAATCGGGCGTCTGAGCCTCAGTCGGGCGATTAGACATCAACTAACACTCATTCGGCCGAATGGCCCTTCAGTCGCATAACCCTAACTGGGCAGCGACTGGAGTTCTTCAAAATCTGCAGTCGCGAACTCCCGTGCCCAAACTCGTCTTAAACCCATTTTTAGCCCAAATCGACCCTCCCTAGTCTCAGGGATTCATACTAGGACCTCATACAAGCATATACAAGTCCTACTTCCTACCATAAACACATTACTCATGAATTTACCCAAATGGGTCGAACTTTCACTATTTCAAAAATAGGGTTTACATGTGATTCCAGCCCCAAAATCGTTAGAAAACATGTAAATGAGGGGTTCTAGAACTCACCTTAACAGGTAGAAGTTGACGAGCTTCGATTTAGCTTGCTTCTCGACAATCGGTCAGCACTTTCCCTCTTTTCTTCTCTGCTCTCTGTCGCCCTCTACTCTCTCTCCCCGACTGAAAATGGGAGGAGAGTGGAGCTGCTCCCCTTTTATACCCACAACTCAGTCGCATCTGGTCCAGGGGCGACTGGACCTTCAGTCGCATCAACACTATGCGATTGGACCCCAATCGCACGTGTTCCATGCGGCTCATACTTCATTCGGGCGGTTGAACTCCAATCGTGCGGTTGAGCTTCAATCGGCCGAATAGCCATGCGGTTGACCTCCAGTCGCATAAATCACAGGCGACTGAGGCTCAGTCGCATAGCCTACCAAAAGGTCAAACTTCCGGGTGTTACAAGTCCACCCCCCTTATTTTAGGTTTCGTCCCCGAAACCTGTTGTTCCTTAAACCCTTACGGGCCCTACTGTCCCATTCCTTTTCCAGTCCATCACTTGGAACTCTATTGCTCCACATCGTTTATCAATGTTCGACTTCTGGTCTGTCTTGGACTATCACCGTCTGTAACCCATGCATACTGATCAATGTTTATTTGACCAGCACCTGCGACTTCAAACATGCCATGTAGAACACGGTTACTACAATTAAAAGGAACATCATAGTATTCGAGCAAAGGCTCGGCGTCATAATCATTGTGCTTCAGAGCGTCACTGAGAACCTTCAACCTTAATGCTTGAAGAACAAGGCCTTCAACTTGCGTAAAGTTGCTGCTTACCCCAGGCCCTTGTTTGATGTTCTTTATGTATGAATAATGACCCTCTTACGAATCCAACGACTGATGAAAAGACTTTCATTAATCGTGCTATGTGTTGTTCCAATTATAGCTGCACTGAGATCGGTTTCTCTCAAGTTCCTTGCAGGTACACTTTGATTGAAAGGCAAATCGACTACTTTCATGCCCAAACCAAATTTATCTTTTTCTTTCGCTCCCGACCTTCCATTCTACTTGTTTGCTACAACGTCGAAACTATGCGTACGTTATCGTTCGATGAACCAATCACAAGCTGAAACCGTCCCACAGACAACAGGTGACACAACTTTCTCAATTGCTTTGCTCAATCTTCTAGGGCACTAGCTAACCTCGTGAATCCATTAATAGCAACCTCTACATCGAATGGCTCGTCGACGTTCCTTCTCCTATCATGCAACTCATAACAGTAGGCAGTAGGAACGAACTACTACTATGCCTGTCGTTCAGTCGGAGTCCGCTCTACCCTCCCCTTGGCTATGGCAAAAGCTGTTGCCTTTACCCTCTGTTACCCTTCCTCGCACCGGGGCTTCTCGCTTTTGACCCCTTACACTCCCTGCTCAGATGTCCAGTCTCACCGCAATCGTAGCACTTAGTCACGTGGCAATCCCTTGCCCTATGACCTTCCTTCCTACACCGACAACAGTCGTTCAGTCCCTATTTGCACTTCCCTTCGTGATCTCTACTACCCTTCTCGCATTCCTCACCCTTTCTTGTTATCCTCTCGCTATCATTGACCTTCATCACCTTTCCTTCTGCCACCATCCCACCATCACTATCTCGCTTTCCTTTCCCTTCTTAACATAAGCTCGCTCCTCCGTTTCGCCCGATATCGCCATCACCTCCCACCCGTCGTGCAACCTTCCCGTAGATTTACCGCTGACCTGAACGTGCTTGGCTGGGTAGTGATCATGTGCCTACGGATGTCCGCCGGCAAGCCCTTCATGTACCTCTTGATTTTCCGCGAGAGAGGTGTACCCTGATCCGGCACCAGCCGTGCCATCTCGTTGAATTTGGTGGGATACTGGTGATGCGTCATCGTCCCCGCTTCCAACTGCAGGAACTCCCTTTCAACTTTATTCGTCTCACGGTGGGGACAAAACTCCTAAATCACCAACCCTTTCAACTCTGGCCAACTCATCCTCCCGGTAGCCCGGCTACCCTAAACTTGGACTATGTCGTCCCTCCCCGCACAAAGCAGAGTCGACGAAAGAGTGAGCGGCAACTTCACTTTCTGATCCTCCCGGCACCCGCTGATATTCAATACGGCTTCCATTTCCCTCACCCACCGGTGAGTAGCAGCAGCAGTGCCGTCACCATCAAAAGTCGAAGATTTGCATCGTTTCACCCGAAGGTCTACTCCCTTCCCTGTCTCTCACCATTTCTAATAGTGTTCATCACCTCGGTCACTACAGACGGTAGGATCGTCTGCATGGTCTGGTACACTTCTTCCGCAACCGCCTCTGAGTTTACTCTCGGAATCGTCGTGACCCGATTCCCATAAACAGTTACTGAACTCACGTCAGGCGCTATCCTCGAATCGTCTCCTCGCGACACACTATATTTTCCCTCGCAGTCCACCAACCCATCCATTCCAAGAACCAATTCGAAATCACCTAAGGTTATCACAAGTAGTCTAACCGGTTGTCCATGACCTTCTAACTCCACCTCGTGGTCTCCTATCATCTCAGAAGTCCTGATGGACCTACCTTGACGGTTTCTACATCGAAGCGCTCATCAATACTCCCGGTCTTAATAGGCAGCTTAGCACAGAAAATAACAAAAACAAAACTCTTCTAGCCCCGGAACCAAACAACTCACAGGAGACAGTATTTGATCATTAGATACGTACCTGTCACGATATCGGGGCCCATCCTAGCCTGTCCCGGCATTACCGCGAGGGCCCTGCGCCCTCTGCCCTTGGCTTCTTGCAATCCCTGCTTATGTGACCCCTTCCCCTACAGTTGTAGCACCGTACCACCCTACACTCTCTGGCCACATGACCACGCTTCCCGCATTTGAAACAGACATTGGTCCCCCATCTACATTCCCCGAGGTGTTCTTTGGCACACTTATCACACTTCCTCGTCCTAGCACCAGACGAAGCTACACACCGGTCCTCCGTCCTCGCAACCTTTTTGTTGTGGGTGGCCCAGTCATGTCCAACCCGCTTTCTGTGCCAGTTCTTGTCGTCGCTATCTTTCGTGCTCTCTTCAATAGCAGTTGTCTCTTTCACCGCCCTAATTACCTCAGTCACCATGGACGGCAGAATTGCCTGTAAGGCCTGTTGAACTCCCTCAACAACAACCTCTTTCATGGCGATCCTCAAACTAGTGTCATCATCACTGCCCTCCAGGTGAGGGGCCTTAGGCTCTTCAAGTGCCACTTCAGCCGCCCTAGCCATGCTTCTCGTGACACACGGTTCAGCTCCACGTTCACCACAACCCTTATCTGGCAAAACCTTAGAAGGTTCACCGCTAGCCATCTTTTGACACACACTGAAAGATTCAAACACCAACACGGTCATTCAAGGGAATAGCTCAGTTTATGTTAAGTACAGTAAGTCCCTAATTACAGTGGCCAGTTGTGATTAGCCACTTACTCTACTCTTCATACCCCGAGCATCACCTATCCTGACTACGTTAGTATCTCAGTCTAACAGTACACATAATTCACATCACATGCGCACATAATACCAGTTAATCTTTAAGAAAATACCTGATGGCACGCGACTACTCAGATGGCATTCTCATTCTCCCTGTCCTATTCTCAGTTTAAGTTTAGGTTTATTATAAAAATTTACCCATTTTACTTAAACTTTTGCTCTGATACCAACTTGTAAGGCCCCGCTCACCGGGCACCTTACGGTTGGTTCTTCATCGCACGTAACACATACTTTTAATACATGATCATAAAATAAAAACCATGCAACGGAAACTTTGAATTTACTATAAATGCTTTTGCAAAGTAATACAACACCCATTACAAAATATCGTTTGTTTGCATTACAATACAAAAACATTAACAAAAGAATGCCATCCCAAAAGAGCTGAGTAGTCGCCTCGTGCCATCCTCAGCAACACTACCTGCGAACTGGAAAACACATAAAAGTCAGCGTTGCTGAGTGAGTTCTAGTTTTATAATAAAACATACTTTCATTCTCATTAACTGTTCTTCCATACATGTGTTCACACATCATACGTACACGTAGATAATATTGTTATTATCTCATCATTCATTACTTACTTTCATTCGTGTACACTTCATCATTCTCGTTTACTTTCATACATACATACTTTACATACTTTCGTACGTACTTTACTTTCATTCATACATTCGTTACTTACGTTCGAACATTCATTACATTCATTCATACTTTCATTACTTTCGTTCGAACGTTCTTTACATTCAGTGACATGTACTATACCCCACTTTCATCATACATACTACTGGTGCTGGACCTGTGGTGGTTAGCCACGAACGTTGTGCACAAATGCTGATCCAGTCACCTGGGGTAGGTACATGCTCCACTTAACTTTCCAGTTTCATTCGTCGAGCATGCAAATCTCTAAGGGTCACTTCTCATCTCTGCCCTCATGGTTCCAACCCATGAGCCGACAAAGCATATCGTATCCGTCTGGTGCCCCTATGGCTCTCAGTCCATAGACCGACACCTGGTGCCCCTATGGCTCTCAGTCCATAGACCGACACCTGGTTGCCCCTATGGCTCTCTGTCCATAGACCGACAACCTCGTTGCCCCTATGGCTCTCTGTCCATAGACCGACAACGTCGTTGCCCCTATGGCTCTCTGTCCATAGACCGACAACGTCTCATGCGGGGTCACGTTAACCCCGTGAGTGATCGTCACCACTCCTGCTGTAACAACCATCCCGTGACAGGTCACAAAGACACTGCCCCGTTGCTCCTAAGGCAACTATGGCTCACTGTCCATAATCTACCATAGGGCTCGTAATAGGCCTAGTTACTAGAACCAGGCACCATTTCCAAGACTTCTTAACCGTCAAATCCATCTCGTGCCCCTTAGACCATGCAAGACTTTCTTACGTTCATTAATTAATTAATTAATTAATGCATGCATTCATTCATTCATCATGTTCCTCTTTCATTATCTTTCACTTTACGTTCTTATTACATTCGTTTCATTCTTTCATTCATTCACGTAAAGTTATTAAAAGATAAGACACATATACATAGGGAACATAAATACTTACATATCATCAGTATTCATCATCTATCATGGCAACATCATACTAACATACATACATTATACATACACTTCTACATTCACTCACATCAGCCCTATTCGGGCGACTGAACTACCACCAGTCGCATGTCCTCCATGCGACTGGGTAATGCGATTGGGCTACTCATGCGAATGGGTACTCAAACGTGCGATTGAACTTCCTTCCGTACGACTAGACACTCTGCGACTGGGTTATATGCGACTAACTCTTAACCGTACGACTGAACTTCTCTGCGATTGAACTTATGCGACCGAAACCCTCAGTCGCATCACCTATCGTGCGATTGAGTCTCAATCGGGCGTCTGAGCCTCAGTCGGGCGATTAGACATCAACTAACACTCATTCGGCCGAATGGCCCTTCAGTCGCATAACCCTAACTGGGCAGCGACTGGAGTTCTTCAAAATCTGCAGTCGCGAACTCCCGTGCCCAAACTCGTCTTAAACCCATTTTTAGCCTAAATCGACCCTCCCTAGTCTCAGGGATTCATACTAGGACCTCATACAAGCATATACAAGTCCTACTTCCTACCATAAACACATTACTCATGAATTTACCCAAATGGGTCGAACTTTCACTATTTCAAAAATAGGGTTTACATGTGATTCCAGCCCCAAAATCGTTAGAAAACATGTAAATGAGGGGTTCTAGAACTCACCTTAACAGGTAGAAGTTGACGAGCTTCGATTTAGCTTGCTTCTCGACAATCGGTCAGCACTTTCCCTCTTTTCTTCTCTGCTCTCTGTCGCCCTCTGCTCTCTCTCCCCGACTGAAAATGGGAGGAGAGTGGAGCTGCTCCCCTTTTATACCCACAACTCAGTCGCATCTGGTCCAGGGGCGACTAGACCTTCAGTCGCATCAACACTATGCGATTGGACCCCAATCGCACGTGTTCCATGCGGCTCATACTTCATTCGGGCGGTTGAAATCCAATCGTGCGGTTGAGCTTCAATCGGACGAATAGCCATGCGGTTGACCTCCAGTCGCATAAATCACAGGCGACTGAGGCTCAGTCGCATAGCCTACCAAAAGGTCAAACTTCCGGGTGTTACATTTACCTTGCCCTGAATGACACTGAGGAAATAGGCGGCCATGCAGTGAGCAAGATTCACCCATCTAGGTGAAAGCAAAGCCCTCAGAAAAAATAAATCAAGGAGCGACACCTGCTCCATACTTTGGTCTCTACCGCAATGGTGCCGGCAATGCACCGGTGTAGGTACCGGTGCAACGGTTCTCTAATGGAGCTCGCCCTAATGGCGCCCTCCCATGGCTGGTCGGAAATCATCGGCCAACATCCGACCAGAGGAGCTGCCTCTGACTGGACCTCGTTAGAATAAAAACGAGCATCCTGCGTCTCCTCCTGGGTGAAAAACCCAAGAGTCACCGCCCACTGAGCGAGGGTGAACTCAAACCTAGTGCTCACCAGCCTAAATCGAACAGCTAGGTGCTCCCGGGGGTCCTCATCCTCTGTCGCGGGAGTGAACAAAAACGTAGACAAAAACTCCAATGTGAGCTCCCTGTAGTCCCTCCTAGATCCTAAATCAAACATACGCCTCCAGGGCGTCTCTCCCTCGAGCCCAACGATGTCCTGGGCACGTGCTATATCTCCAACCTCCTCTAGCACGTCCCAGTCGATGGTGCGGGTCCCCTTCAGGGGCCCTCCAATCAACTTCCACAGCCTAAGCCGTTGTTGTGTCTCTCGAGGAAAACGAAGATCAGTATGTAGGTCTAGGAAGTCACCCTGACCCTCAGGCTCGGTCTCTGGCCGTGAACGTTTGCGAGGTGGCATAATCTGCAAAAAAAATTGAAAATTATAAGAACACATAAAGGGTTACGGCCCGTGAAGTAAGGTCACGGCCCGTGACCCTCTGAATGTTCGAAGGGTTACGGCCCGTGAACAGCAGTCACAGCCCGTGACCCTTTGAAAATTCAAACGGTTACGGCCTGTGACAGCTGTTCACGGCCCGTAACCCCCAAAATTTTTCAGAAATTTTTCGTTTTTAAATTAAATTTTAACATATTTAAACGATAAATATACAAAAATAAAATACGAATTTGAATACGTACCGTAGTAAGGAGTTGGCGGTATGAAAGTGATGAAAATCCGGAGGTCGTGACAGAGTGAATCGGATGTGTGTTTAGGGGCGTAAATGAAGAAATGGGCCGTGAGGCCGTATATATAATCCGGCTTCACGGTCGTGAAGGGCCTCACGGCCCGTTACCGATTACTAAAACGGGTCGTGAGATGCCTCACGGTCGTGAGGCTGGGTTTTTTTAAAAAACAACCGTTGAAGGGACTCACGGCCCGTGAACTCCTTCACGGCCCGTTAACCTTTACAAATACGGGGCCCGTGAGACCCTTCACGGCCGTTAGCCTTTACAATGATATTTTTTCTTCATACGGATCCAGCCCATAGAACAGACAGCTCTTAATAAGCCCAAACTCGTCATACAGATATTATGACAACAACCGTTAACCTTTACAATGATATTTCTTTTCATACGGATCCAACCCATAGAACAGACAGCTCTTAATAAGCCCAAACTCGTCATACAGATATTATGACAACAGCTCAAGAAGGATATTGTGTGATAATAACGGTTTATCGTTTTTACTAAAGTGTACTAATATACGTTTATGTTTTAATAAAGTATTTCATTACTGTTCTACATTATACGTCGAGAATACAATTCGTCTGCCATAAATCTTCGGAATCTAAAGCAAGCATCCTGTAAGCTAACCTTTCGCCACTCTAAAGATCTATTTTGAACCAACCTACGCAATAACATACAAATTACAACTCCCGAATCTCGACCAATATGATCAGCATTAGGAGGCCACATGGTTTCACCGGATACAACCAGTTCTTCGATTTCTTCTTGTCCGGAGTGCTGCCAATAAAGTATACGTGACAGAAAATGTAAAAAGTACGATTCGAATTGTACGAAAATCGTTCGCGCATTACGATGAATGCACCATGAATCATCACACGTATTTAGTCGGCATTCGTATGGAGAATATATACGAACTTGTAGTGAGTCCATAGAAATCTTAAAAAGATACCAATTTTCTTCGTCATCAGTCACTGGTACGTAAACCTATAAAACAATTTAATTCACGGTTATAAATTTATGATTTTTATTGTAAAACATGAAAACAGTATTACCGTATCAACTTCCCATAACGCGGGATATAGACAGTCACTCCCGTCGCCATATTCGTTACCATTAACGGACCCGAGTATATTAAGTTAAACCACTCAAATGGGAGAATCGTCCAACGATCACTACCCGGCAACTCTTCTGTTCTACGTATTTCTTCGTATCTCCATATTGTGAGTCTATTTGTCCACGCCCAAACATGCTATAAAATAACAACTTTTTTTAATTGTTAGAATTTTAAAATAAAATAAAATATACAAAAAAAACTTTAAATCATACCTCTGTACCTAAAGATACGTTTCCGAGTAATTCATGCTAAAATTGTAACTGAATATCGGAATTACCCATATAATACACCCTACATGTTTGGGAATCACCTTTACGTATAAAGTGAATAACATTTTGAGACCAGTTCCTCCCGTTCTGCCAATTATGGTTATCTATTGAATCAGGAATACTTTCTACAATATCTCGTGAGTTTGAAGAGGACTCATTTTGACGTCTTCTATTACCTCTACGAAAAAACATTTTAACTGTTTCGTTTCCCACTAACCGTATATAACAAGTAATATATGTAACGTTTTATATAGAATCTTAAATCGAATCAAGGAATAATACGTCACGTCACATAATTATAAAATTCAAAATGCACGCAAATCGAGGAAAAGAAATTCTCAGAAGGACTACTACGGCCCGTGAGAGAACTCACGGGCCGTTATGTCACTTTTTCACGGGCCGTGGGTATGGACGCTGATGTATTGAAAAATACATCGGTTTTCCTTTGTAAATTCTATGTAAATTTCTTTATCTTTTGTTAGTTTTCATTAAGTTTTACTTAGTTTGTGTTATTTCGTGTTTCGTAGGTTGTTTGGAGCGAAAACGAGGCTTTAATCGGCTTTGGAACGAAGAAAATGGATTTCCGGAGCAAAATATTTTCTAAGGCAAATGTGAGAAACTTTTTGAAAATTTTTGGTTTGGCACCTCGCGAAAAAGAACTGGGTTTTTCCTCATGACAAGCCAAGAAGTAAAAAACAAAATAAAAAATTACAGATTTACCCCTCGCGCATCGCGAGGGGTGTGGGGTGAATTTCTCGTGACACGCCAAGAAGTGCCAGACGTGCAAAAAAACTAATTTTCGTATTTAAGTCGTTTTGAAGCGTTTATTCCAGAGTTCGATTCTAAGTCGTAAGAAAACCCTAGAGAGCGAAGTTGGAAGGATTCTAATCGTTTCAAAGGCATTTTGGAAGCGCTTGAAGTTGGTGATTGAAGCTTTGAAGAGGGATTCGCAATCGGGAGTATTCTTCACTCGGTTTTGTGGATTCACTTCCTATTTTCTGTTTTCAATGTCTTCTTTGAACTTCATGTTGAATGCTATTCTGTTTTTAATTATGTTTAGAGGCTAGAAACTTGATACTACTTAGGTTTATGATGAATATGTGTTGAATGATGAACTTTTCTTTTGATTTGTGATGTTTGGTGATTTGAGATTAAGTAAAGGTTTGATTTTTATGTGATTTGGATGTGTATGCATATTTGGCTTGTCTATTGAATGGTTGTTTTTAATCTCATGTATCTTGTTGAATGTCTTTCAAGGAATAGGTGCATGCTAGATTATATGACTTTGTGTTTATGATTAATAGATGGTTTGCTAGACGTAGTACTCCATAGGTTAAGCAATTTAGTAAATTGATAAGCCGAATGTTCTTCTAATTCTCAAAAACTGTGAGGTGAGAGGTTATTGGTAAGTCTAAGGTGATAAATTGCTAGTTAGTTGTTTCGTGAGATTAGTTAACTAGTTTACTTATCATTCGGTTGTTTACCAAGTCTAATTCATGAAATCATAACTACCCCGTTTACTTTTGTAATTGAGATTTCCGCGCTGTGAGGTAGGATAATCTTTAGGGTACTTAATCTTAGTTAGATAGCTTGTGAAAGTGTTTAACGAATCGGTAATTTAACAGCTTATAGGTTGCTTAGTTGACATTCTTGAGAAGGGTTGAGAATACTCTAAGTTGACCATAGGTTTAGCATTTTAAGATCCCGGTTCAACCAAGTCACAAAATCATTAGGAAGGTTGTCAATAAAACATAGGATTCTAACCTAAGTAGTTCGTTCATTTATAAGGTTCAAAACTCGGTTTAGTTTTGTGTTCTCACTTGTTTAATTCAAATTCAACTCTTTAGTTTAATTTTAGCTTAATTTTAGTTTAGTTCAAAACCCCCTTTTTATAATTAAAACAAATATTTGTAAAAATCTAGTTGAGTCAATTAGCATAATTCATTAGAAGTCTTTGGGTTCGATAATCCGGACTTATCTTAGCTTTACTAGAGTCGACAGGTACACTTGCCTGTTAGTAGTTAGTTTAGTTTTAGGAGTCTAGAATTTAGCTTAGTGTTTAATTTAGTATTTATTTTTTGCTAAATAAATTAGACTACTTCTAAGAACATCAAGTTTTTGGCGCCGTTGCCGGGGACTTCTTTTTGGTAATTGCGTTAATTTACTTGACTAGATTTTCTTGTTTATTTGTTTTATTTTTGGTTTGTTTACTTTGTTTTTCATTCTTTTATCGTATCTTTATTTTAGTTGTTTTAAACTTTGTTTTTTATTATTTTTGTCTAATGCTTACATCTTGTTGCATTTGTCTTGCAGTGAATGCCCAAGCCTCATACCCGTTCACAAGGAGCACCCCCGAAGCCTCCAAGTACGGATAATCTTGGCATGCAAAGCATCCCTCAATCTTTACCACACACTTCTCCTAGTTCTTCCCCAACTTCCACTCCTCCACACTCCACAACAGCTCACCACATCCTTCTCCACCACCTAGTCCGAGACACCATCAGCATCAAATGGGGGATCGACGCACAGTTCACCAGCAGTCCACCGAGGGCTTTACGGGAGTTAATTCCCCAATCACATGTCCGTCAGTTGTCAATGATAATTCTTGGCAAATTCCTTCCTATATCATGACCGCCATCACCAATACCTGCCAGTTTCATGGTCGCGACGATGAAGATGCTCCGGCTCACATAGCCCGTCTCACTCGCATTTGTGGTACCTTCAAGCTTCAAGGTGCCATGGATGATGCTATCTATCTTCAGCTATTCCCATTCTCACTCACGGGTAAAACCGCCACTTGGCTTGATTCTCACCCGCAGGTACTTTCACCACTTGGGCGGACCTTCGTGATCGTTTTCTTAAGAAATATTTCCCGCCTACCAAGGCTTCCCGCCTTCGTGATGAGATTCATTCATTCCGAATGGAGCCTGACGAGCCATACTACCTTGCCTGGGAGCGTTTTCAGAACTTACTTAGTCGTTGCTCTCAGTATGGCCTTTCGGATTGGGCCCTTGTAGAGAAGTTCCACAATGGGCTCACTTATGACACTCGTGCTCGTTTCGATAATGCTGCAGGAGGGCACCTCATGGCGAAGATGAGTGTGACTGAATGCAATGAGCTTTTTGAGAGTTTTGCTCAGGCCGAGTATGAGCAGCGGTCAGTCAACAGGAAATCAAGTCCTGTCACTAGTTCCTCTTCCCGAGGAGTTCACCGTGTCGCTATGGATACTAGTGTGGCCGCCATTCTGGAGAATCTTGTGAGGGAGGTGAGGGAGCTGAAGGTGAAGGTAGACAAGTGTGAGGTTTGTCGTGGTGGTCACGACACCAGTGAGTGTCCTGTTCTTCACCAAGAACAGGTAGATTTTGTAGGAGGTCAACCCCGTGGTTCATCTAATTCGTATGGTAATTCTTATTATCAGGGGTGGCGAAACCACTCGAATTTCAACTGGCGCTCTTCCGGAAATCCCCCTGGTTTCCATTCCAATTTCAATCATAACCAGGGGCAGGGTCAGTCGTCGAGTGGGAATTCTGGGTACACTGGTTCTGGGGGTGGTGGGAGTAAGTCGGAAGATAGAGGAGTTGTTGACTCAGTTAGTCGCTAAGGATGCGAACACACAAAAGACCCTAGCTGAGCACGATATTCTGTTGAAGAATCAACAATCCGCCTTCTTAGACCTTCAGCGTTCCGTTGGTGACATTGCCCGGCGTTTGGATGAGAGGCCTCCTGGCCAATTTTCTGGTTCCACTCAACCCAATCTGAACGCCCAACTGAAGGCAGTCACCACTCGTAGTGGTAAGGGAGGAGATGTTGTGAAGTCTCCGGCTCCTATTGATGATGAGGAGCCAGTTGATGAGGAGATTGAGATAGAGACTCCTGGGAGGGTGCAACCGAGGCTAGTCCCAGCAAGTACCGCACCGAACAGCGAGTCTCATTCTGAGAAAGTCGCACCCAAGAAGTCGACTATGTTTCGACCTTCTCCCGAGATCGATCATTCCCGTGTCCCATACCCTGCTCGCGTTGCACACCAAAGTATGCAAAGGAGTATGGACACTTCTTAGACATGTTTAGGTAGCTCAAGATCAATCTACCATTCATAGAGGCTCTCCAGCATATGCCTAAGTATGCTAAGTTTCTGAAAGATCTTCTGAGACGGAAGGACAGGTTAGGTGAACTGTCTAATGTTCAGTTGAGTGCAGGTTGTTCTGCTGTGGTTCTGAACAAACTACCAAAGAAGTTAGCAGATCCCGAGATCTTTACAATCCCATGTTTGTTTGGTAGTGACACTTAGAGCCGAGGATTGGCAGATTTAGGTGCTAGCATCAATTTGATGCCTTATTCTGTTTACAAGAAGCTAGACCTAGGTGATCTGACCCCTACACACATGACACTCTCTCTTGCTGACCGATCGATTAAGTATCCACGGGGTATTGTTGAGAACCTTCTCGTGAAGGTTGATAAGTTTGTGTTCCCTGTGGATTTCGTCATTCTTGATATGGAGGCTGACGATAGTGTGCCTCTCATTTTCGGCCGCCCGTTCCTTCGCACTGCCAAGGCACTCATTGATGTCTTTGATGGCAAGATTACTCTTCGTGTGGGTGACGAAAATGTCACATTCGATGTGCTCAAGTCTATGAGACACCCCGGTGATCTGGACGATTTTAGTGATCCATGCCATTCCGTTTACTTCATCAATTCTTTCATTTCTAGCATGGATCGCTGTCTTGATTACATGTGTGGAGTAGATTTGGTTGTTGATCGGGAGAGAGAGGAGCTTGCAGTAGTTGAGGAGGAGTTTCCATTGTTTTCGGAGGCATTGGAGATTAGTGAGGATAGAGAGGAGAGTAGGAGACCTTCCTTGGAGTCACCGCCACCTTTAGAGCTTAAGGTCCTGCCCTCCCACTTAGAGTATGCTTTCCTTGGAGATGAGTCGAGTTTGCCTGTCATTATTTCTTCTAAGTTGACGGAGGAAGAGAAGACTCAGTTGCTTGATGTGCTCAAGGCACATACGCAAGCCATTTCCTGGCGTTTGTCTGATATTCAAGGCATCAGTCCGGCTTACTGCACACATAAGATACTCATGGAGGATGAGTATAAGCCGGTGGTTCAGCCTCAGCGGAGGCTAAACCTGAAGATACAGGAGGTTGTGAAGAAGGAGGTGCTGAAGTTGATGGATGCGGGGTTGATTTACCCCATTTCTGATTCTCCGTGGGTGAGCCCGACTCAGGTTGTCCCTAAGAAGGGAGGGATGACAGTGGTCATGAATGAGAAGAACGAGCTCATCCCCAGTCGCACGGTCACTGGTTGGCGTGTCTGTATCGATTACAGAAAGCTGAATGATGCCACCAGGAAGGACCATTTCCCCTTCCATTCATTGATCAGATGCTAGAGCGTTTAGCAGGCCACAGTTTTACTGCTTCTTGGATGGCTTTTCAGGTTACTTCCAGATCCCCATTGCTTCGGTGGATCAAGAAAAGACCACCTTCACTTGTCCCTATGGTACATATGCATACCGTAGGATGCCATTCGGCCTGTGTAACGCTCCAGCTACATTCCAGCGTTGCATGGTAGCTATCTTCCATGATATGATCGAGACATCCATGGAGGTCTTCATGGATGATTTTTCAGTTTATGGAAGCTCCTTTGATCAGTGTTTAGGTAATCTCGAGAGGATGTTGAAGAGGTGTATTGAGACGAAGTTGATGCTCAACTGGGAGAAGTGTCACTTCATGGTGACCGAGGGAAATGTCTTAGGTCACAAAGTTTCGAGAGAGGGTATAGAGGTTGATAGGGCAAAGATTGACACTATTTCTAGACTTCCACCACCCACTAGTGTCAAGTCCATTCGTAGTTTCTTAGGTCATGCAGGTTTCTATAGGCGCTTCATTAAGGACTTTTCAAAGATTACTCGTCCCATGACGTTCCATTCATCTTTGATGAGGAATGTCTTAAGGCTTTTGAGTTTCTCAAGGAGCGGTTGGTTAGTGCTCCTATCTTGGTTTCCCCCGACTGGAGCTTGCCTTTCGAGCACATGTGTGATGCCTCTGATTATGCAGTCGGGGCTGTTCTTGGTCAGAGGAAAGACAAGCATTTCCACCCCATTTATTATACTAGTAAGACTCTTAATGATGCCCAAGAGAATTACACCACCACGGAGAAAGAGCTTCTAGCAGTTGTCTTTGCCTTTGACAAGTTTCGTTCGCACCTGGTCCTTTCCAAGACCACTCTTTTCACGGATCACTCGGCATTACGATACCTTTTCGCAAAGAAAGATGCCAAGCCTAGGTTGATTCGATGGATTCTCTTGCTTTCCGAGTTCGACATAGAGATAAAGGATAAGAGGGGAGCGGAGAATGTGGCTGCTGATCACCTCTCCCGATTGGAAGATCCGGGTAGAGAGGAGATGCGTGAGGAGGCAATCGGAGATAAATTCCCTCATGAATCGATAGACTTTATCGAGGCTGAGAGGCAAGGTATGCCATGGTTCACGGACCTGGCAAATTACCTTGCAGATGGAGTAGTAGTTAAGGGGATGACCACTCAGCAACGTAAGAAGTTTTTCAGGGATGCGAATCGTTATGTTTGGGATGACCCATTCCTGTATCGGATAGGAGGAGATCGAGTGCTGAGGAGGTGTGTGAGCAAGGAGGAGGGTTTGGAGATCCTCAAGCATGTTCACACGGGTCTGACAGGAGGCCATCATGGTCATCACACCACGGCTCAGAAGGTGTTTGACTGTGGTTTCTATTGGCCTTTAGTAGTGAAGGATGCTCTTGACTTCGTTAAGAGGTGTGATGCTTGTCAACGCACCGGAAACATCTCATCCAAGGATGAAATGCCACAAAACCCGATTCAAGTGATAGAGGTCTTTGATGTTTGGGGCATTGACTTCATGGGACCATTCCCTTCCTCCAAAGGGAATAAGTACATCCTCGTGGCGATTGACTATGTCTCGAAGTGGGTTGAAGCTCAAGCTTTGCCCACTAATGATGCCCGAGTGGTGGTGAGATTTCTTAAGAAGTTGTTTTGTCGATTCGGTACTCCCAAGGCGCTTATAAGTGACCGTGGCACTCACTTTTGCAACACCATCATGGAGAAGGTGTTGGCCCGCTACGGAGTCGCTCATCGACTGTCCACCGCGTACCATCCGTAAACAAGCGGTCAAGTGGAGAACGAAAATAGGGGAGTGAAGAGAATTTTGGAGAAAATTGTTGGGAAGAGTCGGAAGGATTGGTCCGACAAGCTAGATGATGCACTTTGGGCGTTTAGGACAGCCTATAAAACACCTTTAGGAACTACACCGTTTATGATTGTTTATGGTAAGGCGTGTCATCTTCCCGTTGAGCTAGAGCATAGAGCTCTTTGGGCCCTTAAGACGGTTAACCTTGACCTCACAGAAGCCGCAAGGAAGAGGTTCTTTCAAATCCATGAGTTGGAAGAGCTTAGGGATGCGGCTTACTCCCGATCATTGAGCATTAAAGAAAGAAACAAAGCAATGCATGATCGGAGGTTGAAAGGAGTAAAGGAGTTCAAGGAGGGTGATAGGGTCCTTCTTTACAATTCCCTCCTTAAGTTGTTTGGTGGGAAGTTGAAGTCAAAGTGGTCGGGACCCTACACAGTGAAGGAAGTGTTTCCCTATGGTACGATTGAGTTATTCAATGAGGTTGATGGGAGCACTTGGAAGGTCAATGGTCATCGTCTCAAGCATTACCTAGGGGGACCATTGGACCCGAGAGAGAGAGGAGGTTCCTCTCGAAACACCCGAGAGCTCGGGTGTTTAGAGGTTTAGGTAACATGCCTATTTGTAGAGTTTGTGGTTGGTTAATTTTTTATAGTTTATTTCATGTTTAGGCACTTGTAATCTTAGTTTTTGCTAACTTTCTTTCCTTACTTTATTTGCATTTTTTTTCTTTGAATTTTTGTATTTTTTTTTCGTGTTATGTTTTGGTGTTTCAAAGTGTCAATGCAGGGATTAGATTCATTGGGAAAAGAGAAATGAAGAAAAACGACATCAGGTAAGTATTTCTGCTGTTGAAAACTGGGAAAATTCGTTTTTCTACAGCAAAGAAACCAAAACCAAATTTCCAGAAATTTTTCTAAGTTACAATCACTAAACTCTCTGGAAATTTTGGTCCTCGCGCGTCACGAGGAGACACTGGTCATTTTGCGCGTCACGCAAGAATATTTTTGCAAAGTTTTGGGCTGTACAGGCCCACTCGGGCTTGCCCCACGCGAAAATTGGCCTTCTTGGCCTCACGACACGCGAAAATTGAAAAAAAAAACAGAGAGTATTTTTTTTAAAACCTTGTTTCCCCTTCACATTCTACCTTCATCCTCTTCATCCCTCTTCAAACCTTCAATCACCAACTCCCGCCGACCACCGTCCCCCCTCTTTGCTCCACCATAACCCGCCATTCCTTCACTCACCACCGCCCCTCCGACCCTATCACCATCCCCTTCACTCACCACCCCCGCCGAACACCATCCCCCACTCCGACCCCGCCGCCCTCCGACCCTATCACCATACTCGAACAACACTGCCCTCCGACCCAATCGGGAGTATAAGGTTTGATTTCATCTCCAACCTTCAAGCCCTTCCATTTTCATCTCGCCCTCCACCCTCCGACCACCATACTAACCTTTAAGCTCTTCCATTTTCATTTCCAACCTTCAATCACGAAATTTTCGGGTCTTTCTTCATCATTCTTGTGCTTTAATTCTAGTTTCCTTCACAAATCAGGTACAATCCCTCATTTTCACTTTGATCTTCATTTTTCTATTTTATTTATTTATTTATTTTTCTTTTGTTAACTGTAGTTGTCCGCCTTGTGTTCTATGTTGTAGACTTTAGTTACTCTAGACAGAAACATTGAGAATTGGTTGGTTGATGTTGAACATTGTGATATGGTTTTGTTAGTCTTGGGTTGGTTGGGACTTAGGACCACTTGAATTACTTTATGACTAGCTTGCGACTGGTGGTTTGTTAGGCTTAGGGCTAGCAAAGCATAATGACATTATCTCCTGTTCGGTTTGTTCTTCTGGGCATTTGGTGTATATGTTGCAAAAGGTATAAATTTCTCAACTAGTATGTTTCTTGGGTTCTTGAAAAAAATTGGATTTCTTTTGGTCATTATCATTGCAATGTACTAGTTAGTGCCAATAGCTACTTTTGTTTCACCAAAACGCTTCTAAAACCTGACTTGTATCACTTTAAGGTTCAAATGTTCACTTTTGCCGCTTGTTTTGGCACTTGGGATTTAATTGAGGACAATTAAAGTGACGGGATGGGGTAGGATGTAGAGTTGTAATTTCGTATGTTTCACGTCTGTTTTTTTTATATTAAACTGATTTAAAAATAATAATAATAATAATAATAATAAAAAACTAAAGGCCTAGGTTTTCTCATTCGTACTCAATCTCTATTCGGGTGAGAATTAATCTAAGTGTTGAATCAGTATATTGTGGTCTTAGGCTTTGTCTTCTTTATGTCTGTATTTTGTTCTAGTTTTATTTCTTTATGTTACTAACTTTTCTTGTTGTTGTTTGCAGCCATGGTTACTTGTTGGTCCATCAGAAACCGGAGGAAAACGACGACGAGGCCCCGTACCGAGGCCTAGAGGAGAGATTGATCCGGAGGAAGTGGTGCTACAGAGGAAGAAGCGTAACATTAAGTATGTTGGAGACCCGGAACCTCCCGCACAAGGTTCTAACCCGATTCCGGTTAATAGAAGAAACCTTAGGCAACATACCCTTCTTAGGTTTGATGTAGACACCGAAGAAAGGAAGCGCTGTGACAAGTTCATACCTTTATGTCTATTGCAACATAGGACTATAGATTGGGATTTGTTAGATATTGTGGGCCAAAGGGATAGGGTAGAAGGTTTCTTGGAGGATGAGAGATGGGCAAGCGCAATTGCATGCTCGTGGCCATAATATTCTGAGCTGACCATCGAGTTTCACTCGACTCTAGAGATTAAGCAGGAGTTGTTCGATAAGGATGGAGCGGTGTCTTTTTCGTTGGGTTGAAAGACTTATGAGATCAGTATCCCAGACTTCGGTGTCGCCTCGGGATTTTATACACGTGAGGAAGTTAAGGAGCCAAGGTTTGCGACATGTCCACGAGGTCATTTAGAGAGAAAGGGAGACCCGCATATTCCTGATAGCGAGTTGAGGGAATTTTAGGGCAGTATAGCGGAGGGGCCTTGGTCAAACTCGTTGTTAGAGTCGTCCATTAGAGACCCGATTATTCGATACCTTCATAGGATTATAGCAGGCACTTTTGTGGGAATGAGCAATGGTAAGGATAAGGTGAATATGACGGACTTAGTGTGCATGTATAGTATGATGCGAGGGGTTAAGGTCAATCTAGCATCTTTACTTTCATCATCTTTTGGGAGACCACGACGTGGAGGAGCGTCTGCTAGGCTAGATTTAGGTCCGTATATCACGAGGATAGCTGAGAGCCTAGGAGTTTTCACCACTTACCCTAAACCCCACCTCACCGAGGGCCCAGCCACAGGAGTGTTCAGTTTAGACGAGCTGCGAAAGGTGGGTGTCATCGCATGGGGGGACCCCGTTCGTTGGAACGATATCCGAGAGGGTCCTCAGGTTCCACCTCCGGTGGATGTGCCGGCAGCAGAGGCCATCCAAATGGGCCATAGGACACATAGGCAGAGAGTTCTGCCTCACATTAAGCGCCCTCAGCAGCAGCACCCCCTGAGGAAACGCCCCCCTCTCCCGACCACTTTGGAAGGATTGCGAGACCAAGTTTTTGACAGATTAGATGCCATGGAGTCGGGGGTTCACCAGGTATTGCGCTACATGATGGAGAGCCAGGGGATAGCAGTTCCAGACTTTGTCCGAGCTCCGGCATTCTCTCAGCCGCAAGGCGGTCAGGAGGATGCAGATGATCAGGATGGCTAGCAGTGTGGCATGGTTGATTGGTGTAGTTGTACTTTTATTTTTATTTTATTTTATTTTTTTTTCTATGTTGTTTTCATTCTATCATGGTCCGTATTTAAATTTAAACTTAATCTTTTGGATTACTATGGTTAGGAAGGGTAGGGCCGGTTAACTGATGAACATGTAATGGTAATATGTAAGTGATATTGCTATGATATGTCTTATGTTTTGAAATGCACTTCAGATAACCCTTTTGTAGCAATGTGCGTGAGTTTGTGGCATGATTGGAAGTTGATATTCAAGCAGGCTATGGATTGATTTTGCAGTTGCTAGACAAGGATTGTGTGCCATGGTTATCAAGGGGAGTCTTTTCCGTTTAGTTTTTTTTTCTTTTTCTTTTTCATTTTTAGTTTTTTTAGCCTTTTAGTTTCAAGTTTTCTTTTTCGTATTGTTCCTTTTTAGTTCTAAGTAACCAATATCTCACCTTGCATTGAGGACAATGCAAATCTTAAGTGTGGGGATGGGATATGTTAAAAAAAATTAAATAAATAAAGAGGTTAGAGTGTGCTCAAAGGCTTAAGTTTTCAAAGTAAATCACCACCCAAATCTTTGTCAAGTCGTGGTTAGGGTCACTAGTCATGGTCGTTCTCTGGATTGGTTGGTAAGAAGAAGAAAAGAATTTTCTAATCGGGTGTAATAAGCTAGAAGGTGGACTTTGTATGCATGTTTCACATTTTTATTCCTTACCCTTGATTATTGTGAGGATTTGAGCCTATTCGTGAGCCTAGGAAATCAATAGGAATTTGCTCACTTTTTTTCATGAGTGCTTTCCGGAATGATCATAATCTTCTAGAACTTGCATGGTGTATACATTACCGGACTTTAGACTAAGCTTTGCATAAAAATGATTAAGGCCCCTAGGATTAGCCCTCTTTTCTTTTTGTTAGCCTTTTTCTTTTGTTTTTACTTCTTTACCCAAAATATCCGTTTAGTAGCCCCTCTGAGCCTTAGCTTTTCCCTTTTGTAACCCCCTTTAGCCCATCTAACCATTTCTAGCCTTTTCTTTTCTTTTATTTTTAACCCGTGTGGTGAAACTTTAATAAATGTGTTGATAGTTGTTCTTTTATTTTGTCCTTAGTTGTTCCTATTCAAGTATGGATGATTCTTATATGCTAAAAAAACAAAAATAATGATGAAAAAAAAAACAAAAAAAAAAGAAGAGAAAAAAAAAGAAGGAAATAAGTGATAATTGATCACAGGTGCTAGTTTGACGTAGTTTAAGTGTTTACGGGTCAAAATTACCCGGATTCGCCTTTGTTCATTTTATTTTTGTGATTTCATTAGTATAACATGCTTATTTTGGTTTCACCACCTTTTAGTCCACTTTAAATCCCTTCTCCGCACCCGAACCTTAGCCTAACATTATAACCTGTTTATGACCTTATGATTTGGGCATTTGCTTTGTTAGTTGGTTGAGTTTTGATGATCATGCAAGCTTATGGTAATGTTATGTCATTCTTGGTTGAGGGTTACACAGATATATACTAGTACATCTTTTACTAGCCCATAAATCAACCCGAGAGGTGTGAGGTTTTATGAAAAAATGTGAGTACATGCATAGGGAAAACTTAAAAGCTTATTAGTCCCGGTTAGACTATTTGGATAGGGAATGTTGGTTGTTAGAGATGGGTATGACTTTGGACCTTGACTGGGTAGTGGTAAAGGTTTGGGGAAGTGTTTTGTCAACAAAAGCCAGTGAGTAGCACGATGACTTTGCTTGAGGACAAGCAAAAAGACAAGTGTGGGGATATTTGATGTATTGAAAAATACATCGGTTTTCCTTTGTAAATTCTATGTAAATTTCTTTATCTTTTGTTAGTTTTCATTAAGTTTTACTTAGTTTGTGTTATTTCGTGTTTCGTAGGTTGTTTGGAGCGAAAACGAGGCTTTAATCGGCTTTGGAACGAAGAAAATGGATTTCCGGAGCAAATATTTTCTAAGGCAAATGTGAGAAACTTTCTGAAAATTTTAGGTTTGGCACCTCGCGAAAAAGAACTGAGTTTTTCCTCATGACAAGCCAAGAAGTAAAAAACAAAATAAAAAATTACAGATTTACCCCTCGCGCATCGCGAGGGGTGTGGGGTGAATTTTCGTGACACGCCAAGAATTGCCAGACGTGCAAAAAACCTAATTTTCGT
Source organism: Flaveria linearis (assembly GCA_024085815.1). Classification (NCBI taxonomy): domain Eukaryota; kingdom Viridiplantae; phylum Streptophyta; class Magnoliopsida; order Asterales; family Asteraceae; genus Flaveria; species Flaveria linearis. The sequence continues at coordinate 30,422,464 of CM044005.1, forward strand.
ATTTAAGTCGTTTTGAAGCCTTTATTCCAGAGTTTGATTCTAAGCCGTAAGAAAACCCTAGAGAGCGAAGTTGGAAGGATTCTAATCGTTTCAAAGGCATTTTGGAAGCGCTTGAAGTTGGTGATTGAAGCTTTGAAGAGGGATTCACAATCGGGAGTATTCTTCACTCGGTTTTGTGGATTCACTTCCTATTTTCTGTTTTCAATGTCTTCTTTGAACTTCATGTTGAATGCTATTCTGTTTTTAATTATGTTTTAAGGCTAGAAACTTGATACTACTTAGGTTTATGATGAATATGTGTTGAATGATGAACTTTTCTTTTGATTTGTGATGTTTGGTGATTTGAGATTAAGTAAAGGTTTGATTTTTATGTGATTTGGATGTGTATGCATATTTGGCTTGTCTATTGAATGGTTGTTTTTAATCTCATGTATCTTGTTGAATGTCTTTCAAGGAATAGGTGCATGCTAGATTATATGACTTTGTGTTTATGATTAATAGATGGTTTGCTAGACGTAGTACTCCATAGGTTAAGCAATTTAGTAAATTGATAAGCCGAATGTTCTTCTAATTCTCAAAAACTGTGAGGTGAGAGGTTATTGGTAAGTCTAAGGCGATAAATTGCTAGTTAGTTGTTTCGTGAGATTAGTTAACTAGTTTACTTATCATTCGGTTGTTTACCAAGTCTAATTCATGAAATCATAACTACCCCGTTTACTTTTGTAATTGAGATTTTCGCGCTGTGAGGTAGGATAATCTTTAGGGTACTTAATCTTAGTTAGATAGCTTGTGAGAGTGTTTAACGAATCGGTAATTTAACAGCTTATAGGTTGCTTAGTTGACATTCTTGAGAAGGGTTGAGAATACTCTAAGTTGACCATAGGTTTAGAATTTTAAGATCCCGGTTCCACCAAGTCACAAAATCATTAGGAAGGTTGTCAATCAAACATAGGATTCTAACCTAAGTAGTTCGTTCATTTATAAGGTTCAAAACTCGGTTTAGTTTTGTGTTCTCACTTGTTTAATTCAAATTCAACTCTTTAGTTTAATTTTAGCTTAATTTTAGTTTAGTTCAAAACCCCCTTTTTATAATTAAAACAAATATTTGTAAAAATCTAGTTGAGTCAATTAGCATAATTCATTAGAAGTCTTTGGGTTCGATAATCCGGACTTATCTTAGCTTTACTGGAGTCGACAGGTACACTTGCCTGTTAGTAGTTAGTTTAGTTTTAGGAGTCTAGAATTTAACTTAGTGTTTAATTTAGTATTTATTTTTTTGCTAAATAAATTAGACTACTTCTAAGAACATCAGACACTTACGGGCCGCGATGTGTTTCACAGCCCGTGAGCGTATAAAGATGTGAAAAATTAATTTTCGAAAACCATACGGCCCGTAAGGCCTTTCACGGGCCGTGAAAAAAGTCAAAGGGCGTCCAGATATAACCTGACAGGGCGTCTGATTAGCTGGGGCCTAACAAAATGGTGTAAGATGATGATATGTCGCAAAATTATTTTATTTTATTAGAGAAGATTATACATTCTTAATTATTATAATGGTTGATTTATTACTAAAAGGTGTAATAAATAATCTAAACCATCAATCTCTTTAATCAAAGGTTGTGATCAAATTATAAAAAAATTATTAGAGGAATATTTTAGAAATATCAACTTTTGTTTACTTTTTTGCAAGTTCTCCCATTTTGTAAACGTTCATAATTTTTATGTATGATATTATTTTTTTTAGAAAAATTGCATCATAAAAACAACCATTTTTTATATTTAAAATGAGTGTAGTATTATTATTATATAAAAGATAATAATTTTTTTATATTTTTAAGCTCATATCTCGTTATTATGTCATTAATGCAGTTCATTATATCTTTTTGTTAGTTATTTTGTTTAACTTAATACTATTATATGTTTTTCTAATATGATGAATTTTAAAAAAAACTATAATGGTCGAATAGCATTATTGTGTATCTCTAATATGTAAAACACAATAATAAATTAAGAACCAAATGATCTAATAAATTAAAAAACAATGACAAAATAAGACAACGTCTTATTGTGTTTTTTGAACATTATTATGTTATCTTGAATACTATGAATTTTAAAAAAGTAAGTGGATGAAATAACATAATTGTGTACTTCTAATAGTAAGACAAAATAATATATAAAAATAAGTTTATATAATCTATAAAAACAATGATAAAAATAACATATCGTGTTATCTTAAACACTATAAGTTTTAAAAAACATTGATAAAATATGTCATTGTGTACTTCTAATTGTGTTACACAATGATAGATAACAAGTTTATATAATCTGTAGAAACAATGACAAAAATGATACAAAATGATTTAGAACGTAAAATACAATAATGAATACATAAAACAAATGATGTAAAATATATGACACAATAAACTGATACTTAACACAATAAACATATAAGACATAATTAACTGATTTATTTGACACAATGATTAAAATTCTTTTCTATTTAAAACTATAAAATGATATGTATCAAACCCATAATCATTTTAAAACCTTTTAAAATAAAAAAATTCTTTAATATAACCCTACCCATATTAAATTACATCATAAGCTAATTCATACAAGGTTTGAATTTTGAATTACTTGAAAAAAGGTTAGTCTTTTATCATTGGACTAAATCTAAAGTGGCTTAGATTATACTTTTTGTTACAATTTTTTTTAAATAGGTATTTTAAGAGAAAGTTGACAAGAAGGGAAAGTCTTGTCAATTAAATATCTTAAGGGTACCCGCCCATGGCAGGGGCTGGTTTTACACCTCGGTCAACGTGCCCAGTCAACTTTCCAAAAGATCTCGCCCATGTGAAGGGCAGGTTCTCCAACTGACCTCCACCATCCGATTTATTTGCTACAACCTATCTAAACCACACATTAGAACTACCTACCTGATGTGACATGTCAGGGGAGACCGCGTCCTTGGCAGGGGCGGGTTCTGAAACCCTGTCTTCGTCTTTAATTTTTTAACTAACACCTCCACCGACCCTTTTTCCTTTAATTCTACAACTCCACCCCCATTTATCCTATTTAAACCAACAAAATTTTATTCTTCCTTCATTCCAATCCAATTTCTTACTATCTTTGCACCTAATTTTTTCTATATTTCATACTTCATTTCAAAAATCAAAATGAGCTGGAGAATTACACCAGGTACACTAAATAACGATTTTTATTTTTAAGTGGTCAACATAGAGGTGGTTATTATTTTCGACATCCAGAAAGCGATGAATGAATTTTACGTTTTAGACGAGGTGATAAAGCTTTTTGGGATTACATTGATGAAGAGCCGATCCCTGATAATATTATGAGATATATAAGGTTGGCTGGTTTTGTGGGTGTGATCGAGTGTGGTTATCGCAAACTTGACCGTGCTCTTATCTCAGCTTTGGTGGAGAGATAGAGGCAAGAGACACACACACATTTCATTTACCAGTTAGAGAAACCACAATAACCTTTCAAGATGTACAAGTTTATGGGGTTTGCCGGTTGAAGGGATGTTGTTTATGGCACTGATTATGCTATGAATGCATCTAAAATTATAATGAGGTTTGGGTATTTAACCGGTTGTACACTCGCTACAAGTGATGTAAGTGGTTATAAGATAAAACTAAGGTTTATTTTAGATGAAATAATAAAACCATTCCCTAATAATTTCATAGATTTTCAGTGCATCCAACGAGCTAGAGTAATTATATTTTTTTATGATTGGTGCCACTTTATTTCCTGACACTTTTAGCAACTTGGTGCACATAAATCATTTAAGTCATACTGAAAACTTAAATAACTGTGGTAGATTTAGTTGGAAAAGTGCAGTTTTAGCATCTTTGTATAAATAATTATGTAAGAAAACGAGTGTCACAAATCGAAAGGTTGGTGGGCCTTTATTCTTGTTGCAATTATGTGCATGGGAAAGATTACCTTCAATGTGTCTCCGAAATGCTCGATCGAATGATTTTAGATTTCCATATGGCGCACGGTATGTTAAAAAAACTTATCAATTTGACTATTTTTCGGTAACCTTATATTTTTCTAGTTAACTGGGTATATTTGAAAACTTTATTACATATGGAACGGTGAACTTAGTTATGTAAACACCACTCCGTATTGTTTGAGTGCATATTGATCTTATCTGCATTCATTAAGTGAGGCCATGGTATTAATATTAATCTAATATTATTTTGTATAAATTAACATTGTGAAAACGTATTAATTCATATTTTTATATCAGTTTAATTGGAGGCCTTATGATAATATCATCCGCCTTCTACCTAATATTTGCACAAGTGGATATCAAAGCTGGAGAAGTGACACATACCTTATATGTTGGGAAGTTGTTTGTCACACCCCAACCTTGATGGCGGAAACGTCGAGATGTGAGAGTTAAGATCGTTCACAGCCACATAACGCTATTATTAAATCCAAATACATTATTCATAAGTTTCAAAGGTAACACTACAAACATAAGTCTCAAATAAAAAAATTAACAAGCATAATAAGAAATATAACAAGCTCATTCATTTATAACTAGGTCCACTCCTATGTGTGAACAAGCTTTAAGAGTGGCGATCAAACTTGAGTATTTCCTGAAACATGTTAAAAATAAAAGGTCAACAATAATGTTGGTGAGATTTCCATAGTTTTCAATACATAAGTATATAAAAGATGGCAATTCATGTTGTAAATTAGAGAACAAAGTAACTAGGGATGTAAGACAGAATGCACAATCAAACCTTGACAAAGTTTTACAAGTCTCAAACGTTTACAAGTATATACGATTAGCTAAGTATACTTGGATCAACCAAGCAGCCTTGTCAGGCACATAGATCTATGACGTCGCCAGGCTAGCAATAGTTAATGATTGTACATATATTCGACATTACATGGTAGCTACAAGGTTCAACTAACCACAACACACAAGTAAATTGTCATAAGTTTACAAGAATCAAACGTTTACAAGTGCAATGATTATAACGTCACATGTTTCACCCCAAAGTGTGAAAATATGAAAAAGGGGTATAGAAATACTCATATGATATAAACAAGATGATAGTAAGAAATTAACGAGGCTCCAATGATTCATTTTACAAGATACCTAACGTATATATATACCAAGGTTAAGTTTAAAGGTAAGATTAACGAATAACCGTGATCTAGGGTTTCAATTGGAGTTTGGGGGTTTTTATAACTAAATCTAATAAAATAATCAATTGATTATATTTGGTTAAATAGAGATGAACTAAACCAATAATTAAGATTAAGAAAAAATATGTGATTAAACACTTTAATTTATATTAATTGTTTTGATAAAGAAAAAATATAAAATGTGAAAAGAAATAATTAAATTAATAACTATTTATCCATTTAAACGATTTGTAAGAATAATAATTTAGAATGATTGGAAACGAGTTATAAGATTTATTTATGATTTAAAGAATTATAAGGTTAATAATATAGAGAAAAATATATAAGGGTTTGTTTTGATAATAATATGTACAATAATTAATTTTTAATAATTAATTAGTAATTATGTTAAACAAAATAATTAATTTTACGCATTTAATTATTAATGTAGAGATCAAAGTAAGTAATCAATTATAAATATCGATTAAAATGATAAATTGATTTCAAGGTGATTTATAAAGTATTTAAAATTGTAATAAATTTTACACACAAATTATACTTGCAAAATCATTAAGATATAATTTTATATTTATTAAATTATGTCCAAGAATCTAATAAATTAATTCTAAAAGTGTTTATTTATTAATATAATGTTATTCTATAATTTTTCTGCAATAAAAATGATTTTAAGCTAAAAAAAAACAAATGAGGGTGCCCGGGTTCGAACCCGGGACCTCCAAGTTGAAATGTGGTTAGTGAACCCATGAACCAAGGCTATCAGCCGCGGTATAACTCCGGTTCCAAATTGTTTTAACCTCAATCAGTAAAACTCCTCCAAATCCAAGAACCCTAGAATGATTTCACCCAAATTGAACAGCAGTTCGAAGTTGTTAACGAAATCCAACTTAGGGCTTTTAATCCCCAAGTGTAATCGAGTGTATGTGTGGGTTTAACTTACTAGATTGCGAATGAATCGATGTGATTTAGCTTGGTACACCTTCGGTCCCACTCGTGAAGAACAATTGATTCAAATCGAAGTTGTGATAACCTTTTTAAGGAATTGAAAGTACAGAGAGTTTAAAGGACTCAAATGGAACGATTCCCCTCTGTTATATAGTTCCAATTTGGACGTTTTCATGTTGAATGGGTTCCGAATGAGGTTCGGGTGCTTCGGTTATAATCAGACGATTAATTGATTGTTTAACTCGAAATAAACTGTGCATTAAGCTTTGCAATGATCATTCGAACGTTTCTGGTTGATTAATTTGATTAGCAACATTATTGGGAGTTGAAACGAATTTAGTTTTTGATGGTTCGGTTTCGAATTCGAGGAGTGTTAAAACCGCATTGAAACCCACATTAATGCGCATACTCAAGTTTGATTTTGTCTCCCGAACGTTTTGGTGTGATTCGGGGTCGAAACCGAGGTTTAAAACCCGGTATTAGACCTTACCGGAGCCGCGGCCGGCGGTGGCCGGAGGCTGGCCGGAAAGTCGGGGGGGGGGGGATTTGGTTGAGGTTTTGGTTAATTACACAAATGGTCCCTAGAGTTTTGTGAGTTATTATTTTATGTAAAAACCTTTTATTTTTAAAGTTTATAAATTGACAAAACACCCCCCTTAAACTTAATTTAACTTTAAGTTTAACATTAATTTAACTTGTTAACTTTTGTAACTTATTATTAATATAATTATTATTATTTTTTTATTATTACTATTAATATTATCATTATTATTAATGTTATTATCATTATTATTATGTTTAATTTAATAATCAAATTATTAACCTTCAAATTATAGGATTAGTGACAAACTAAGAAGTAAGCATAATTAACCCATTAGTTTCATAATTAACCACAATGGCCCTTACAAGAATAAATGACGTTAACTTTTAATTAACGGAAAATACGAGATGTTACATTGTTGAGTCTCACATTTCAAGTAGGGTTTTAAGACAGTTTGAAATGTTCCAACCAATCCCTACAAGTGTGTTACTAACTCGGGAGCAACACACAAATCTACATTCGATTGCTCGTAAAGGTGGTAGAAATAAAAACTGGATACAAAATGATAATATATTTGTTCAAGCATGGACGTTTTGACATAATTCAATTGTGAATGAAGCATACACTAATTCGGCTAAATGATGAGAATTTCTTGACAGACCGGATGCTTCTGATACAGAGAAACCGCGTACGAGATCCATATAATTGGATTGTTGTACAGACATTTCGGCTCAATGATAACGTAAACATTTCCTCGAAAATTTTCAACACTTTCTCCCAAATAATACAAGACTTCTAGACTTGAGTCACTGAACATTTCAGAGCTTTAAGAGAAACCATCATATGAGTAATATAATTTTAATTTCAAATTATAATACTATTTTTGAACCTGAAGATGAATATAAATTAAATCAACAAATTGTTCGTATGACACTCTATTACAAAAAATAATGGTTGGACTTCTAGTAGAAACATCACATATGATATTTCTATTTTCGAATGAAATATCACCACCCCCAATATGTTTGTTAAAAATAAGGACGAGACATGATAATGACTAAGTTTTTTTTTAAATGTGGGGATTGATATGAAAATATGAAGTCGAATGTATCAAAAATAAAGTCGGATGATTTATAGGAAAAGATTGTTGACGGAGGTAGGTTAAATGTGTAAACGGATATAGGTTAAATATGTAAACGGAGGTAGGTTAAATATGTAGCTGGGATTTTTATGGTGAGGAGAACCAGCCCCTGCCAAGGGCGAGGTCTCTTCTCGATGCAAACAAAGCCTGCACAAAATCACATGCAACCTTGATTGAAGAACCCGCCCCTGCTAGGGGCGGGCACCCTTAAGGTCAACCTCCGAAAAGAATTTCCTCTCTTGTCGTTTCTCTCTTTACAAAAGTCATATTTTTAAAAAGATTTTTTGTTAATTATACCAAAGATTAAATGAAACTGTTAAATTAAATCAGGACCAAAATTTAATTTTAAGATATCAGTAGTCTTTGATAGTAATAAAAATCTATAGAATTAGGAAAAAATATTATATTTTAAATTATTTATTCTAAAACTAAATTTTTTGAATTTATTAAATGTCAATAATATAAATAATTTACTTGAATGATAAAATGATATGAAAAAAATACCATGTGATTAAACAAATATAAGATAGTTGAATGTTTAGATATATGATTATAATTTTTTTTATTTGGATCCTTCATGGAAAAATTATTTCCACTATAGAATTCAAAAACTTATTTGATAATACAATTGAAAATAAAAAAAATTTTAAAATAAAAAATATTTAGATAAAAATTGAAGCAAATTATTAATTTAGGTGACTAAAAAGTAGAATTAATTATAATGATCATTTAATCTAGTTACCTAAGATGTGTAGAAATATGATAGAATTGCTAATTTAATATAAAAAATTGGTTAATGTGTTTATCAAGAAATTTTTTTCCTTTTTTATTACTTATGTTATCTATAATACTAAGGACAATATATTTTGACTTGCTTGGAAGACATGGCTAACCTAGAATAGTCACATATAAGGAATTAAGAGGGATAATTGTAGTCGTCAAATCTTTGAGGTTCTATATGTAATTTTTCTATTGAAGAGGGATTGAATGTAACTAACCTACATATTTATCCGCGTCTTTCGGCTTTTCGTGTCATTTTTTTTTTTTTTTCTTTTCTTTTTTCTTTTTTTTCTTTTACTATTTTATGGGGTGATTCTATTTGGAAAGGAAGGTATTTATGAATTTATAACGTGTGCTATTAGATGCATTATAGTCATACTACAGATCGTAAACTAAATATAATAAAACTCATTATATTTTGGGTGAGTTTATTCTATAAAGTTTTATTGCTACAAAATGTGATAAGACACAATAACGCTCAAAATGTCACAAAAAATTAAATCTTATAATTTAAATCGAATTTTAAAAAATTACTTTGAAGTCTCTGTTTCTCTGGCCGTCCTCTTTCAGAAAAAAATAAAAAAATTTCACGTCATTGTGTCTTTCATAATCACACAATGACGTCATTGTGTCTGTCATAAATGACACAATAAAAAAAACGTTACTTTTTATTTTTTTTATTTTTCATTTATTCTTTTTCTTAGTGACGACGGCTAGAGTAACAAAAGCTCGGAATTACTTTTTTGAATTCGATTTAGATTGTAAGATATAAGTTTTTGTGATTTTTTAACTCATTGTGTCTTCTCACACTTTGTAGTAAAAATACACTTTGTATTTGAACCTATTTTTATATTTTTACATCTTCTATGATTATTTAATCCGTTAAAGTATGACTTCGAATCATATATCAAGCAAAATGGTGTTATGACCTCACTATTTCAGTTAAAAGAATTAATGAAATGAAATTCTAAAGAGAAATTGTGATATGAGTTAATATAGTTCGATCTTATAATAATAATGGCTAGAGTTTATTCTTATAAATATTTATAACTATGGTTTTATGTTCGTAACATTTGATAGTGTTTCCGTGTTTGTAGCATTTGATGAGATTTCATGATGTAAACATTAGATACCTCAAGTGATGTTAAAAATACACCATTCTTATTATTTTTATGATTTTTATTTGTTGTTATGCTTTAATTAGGCAAATCAATTACATATTATTTTAGGATTTATATTTAACTTATCACCTTTTGATATGTTGAGTAAGAGATTTCTAAGGCTTTTTTCATTTTTCCTGGTTGTTGCTTGGTTTAAATAACATATTTATTTCATCTAAAATTTTAAAATCTTGATTTACTACCTTTCATTTTTAATTTGTCTCAATTAACTCCAACCTATTAGCTCCACTAACGTACATGTTAGTCTTTTCGAATATAAGGATAATCATGTAAGAGCATTCACAGTATGTTCCATGTATTTTTGTGAGTGTATTTCTTATATTTTATGAAGTGATTGTAAGTAGTTGTGAATGAAGTAGAGAAAAAAATATTAGTGTTCATTTGCATATTTGAAGATGAATTACTGTTCCAACCTTCTAAATTATTTTTAATAATTTTAAAAGTTGTTACGAGTGAAGAAGAAGAACAAATAATCGTTTTTACTGTAGTTATAAAATATAGATATGAAACCTGATGTAAATATTCTAATATACTCAAATTAATAAAAGAAATAATTTGTAATTTAGTTAAATTACCCTCCCTCTCATCCCCTCCACCACCACCACCACCACCCACCTCAACCACCGCCACCATTAACGTCATCTTTCACACCTGACAATAACCAGTGAAAGCTACCACTCACTTCACCCTCATTTCTAGCCACCACCAAACGAAAATAAAGATTCAAATGTTACAAAAAGCAGGACTTAAACACTTAACATCCTTATGTGAAAAAACACAACTACCTACCTATACAAACTTTTGACTCGTTTTATGTAAGTTTTAACTTTTTTTGTACTGAAACAAAATAATAACCAAAAACAACATAACTTAGGAAAAAATGAGTTAAGAAGGTTTAGGAGTTAAGCGGGACTTGAACACCCAATACCTCCCCTCTATGAAGGGACGCGATTAACCAATAATGCTAGCTATTATTTTATGTTATTTAGTGAAACTATGAGTTTTAACTCTTTTATTTTGAAAACCTTAGGAAAAAGTGAATGGAGGAAAGGTTACTCAAGCTTGTAAACTGTTAGTAATAATGATGAGTAGAACAACATAACTTTCAGAAGGGTAAAGTGTTATTGTCTAAACACAAAAGTCACATTGAGTTAAAAAAATTGACAAGTAAAATTGCTTTCTAAGCTATATTTTATACATAATCAAGTGTTTGAAGTGGAGAACAACCGAACATTGTAGGTACTCTCATCCACTAACTTTAATTCTTGAATCTTGATGATTAAGTGTGAGTTTTAGCTTAAACCATAGAATTCAAAATTTAAGTTAGTTTTGGAATCTTTTAGCTAAGAACTCTTACATCATCACCAATGGAGAGGTGAAAAACATGTTTAGGTGGCACATGCTTCATTTTTTTTCTCTCTAATGCCCACTTAGACCATCTCCAATAGACGATTCTCATATCCCAAAAATAACCATATGGATATTTATCAAGTTTTTTTTTGTCATTGGAGGTGGATGCTTTTAAGACAAAAGTTCTTCCCCATAAACTACTAAAAATGCGTTTGTGTGGGACTCTATGTGTACTATATGGTGATGATGTGATAATATTTTTAAGTTTTGTTATTGTGGTTTTTTAAGATTTTAAAGATTTGATGTTTTTTTTTGATATATTAGCCAATTAGGCATGTTTTTTATTGTTTTTAATGCTTTATATTAATGATTCTATTATAATTCATAAAAATTATCATCTCTCGCCAATGTTGGGCTAGCAATGCTTTCTATTAATGATTCTATTGCAATTCATAAAAATTATCTATCTCTTGTCAATGTGGGGCTAGCCCACTTGGTAGAGGTATTACCTTTTAAAGATGAGGTATTGGGTTCAAACCTAGACAGTAATGTAATATGAAGTAATTTAGGAGTAAACCCAGACAGTGATGTAATATGAAGTAATTTAAGAGTACGATAGATGTTGGTACACATGTCCCCAGTTCTAGTCTAGTGAGCTTAAATATAATAGACTTTCTTTTCTTGTAACACTTATGTAATGTTTGATCAATTGAATAAGAAACTCTTCTATATATGTGTATTGGTTGTTTAATGTTATATCTATCTATATTGTTTATTGTTACACACATATATAACAATGTTATATAGGTTTACAGTTGTTAGACATAGTTCTAAACCATTAAAGGTTCAAGAATGTGTTTAACTAAGTTATCTGATTCAGTCGCACGACTGGACCATGCGAATGGACCAGTCACACGATTGAACCAGGAGATTGAGTCAATCGTACGATTGAGTCATAAGACTGACTCAGTCGTCCGAATGAATCAATCGTATGACTCAGTCGCATGACTGAGCCAGTCGCCTGGCTCAGTCGTACGACTGATAGCTGTAACCTATAAATACCACTTAATTCGTGGAAAAACAAAAAGACTTCGAATACTTGAAACCCTAGTCGACCCAGAACGTCCAGATCGTCCATTCCAAGTTCATAGAACGTCCCAGATCATTCCTATTCCATTCTTAACGTTTTCTAATCGTTAGGATTGATCTTGATTTCGTTCTCCCTGATTGGATCGCCAATCAAATAGGATTCCGCACTATTTGATCCGGTATAACGAAGAATCAGTTAGTACTCCGTACGTACATGGTCCTAACAAGTGGTATCAGAGCTTTGGCTCTTGACTCTTCGTTTGATTCAATCAAGTTTGTGTTAAAGTCCACGTTTTTCGCTAAAAGATCCAATCTTTCTGCTTAAAACCGAGTTTCTACGTGTGCATGTTCTGAGAAATCAGTGTTTTTCGACCTACAGCCGTCTAAGGTGTCACAAAACAGGTTTTAGGTCAAAAGTGTGAAAAAATTTTGATTTCTGCAGTCTCAGTCGTACGATTAGCTCAATCGTACGACTGAAGTCCAGTCTCCCATTCATTCGACCGATTGAGTCAGTCGCTTCGTCCAATCGCCCGATTGAGTCAATCGCCCAGTTCTGTCGCCCAGTTGAGTCGTTCGGTCTGTTCAGTCGCCTAAGTCTCTCAGTCGTCTGTTCAATCGTACATTTGAGTCCAATTGCATACAGCTAGTGTCGGTCGCATTCCAGTCGCACTCCCCAATCGCATTAGCAGTTTCATTCATGACGGGTGGTTCAAGGAACAACCCTTTTATAATGTTAAAACGCGTGATATTCTCATATTTGGTTGTGTAATTATCTTGAATTAGATAACTATAGTTGCTTTTGTTTCAGGCACATTATGGAGCTTAATATGAAGAAAACGTAGCTGTGGACGGACCTCGACGGGATGGAGCAAGGAAGGATAGGAAGAAAAAAAAATGTAGGGCTCCACCGTACCTTACGGTGGCCACCGTAAGGTACGGTAGACCCCAAATCCTGAAGTTTTCCACCGTATGACAGAAGGTTTCCACCGTACAAGTCTTGTGGCTACCGTAACTTACGGTGGCTACCGTAAGTTACGGTAGAGGCGATTTCCTGGCAAGTGGATTCACTTATTAAAATCACAAGTGGATGCCTTTTTGCTCAAAATATGGAAAGGTGACGAGTTTTTGGAGAATGTCTGTAACTTTTTGGCTGGAATGCTTTGTTTAAAAGCATTGAAAACAAGTGTTTTGATCATCATCTTCTTGGAACAAAAATCATTCGGGTGATGAGAATGGAAGTTTTTCTTTAGCTAAGCTTTTGTTGATCTTCTTAGATGTGTTGAAAAACAAGATCTTGTGGTACTTTAATCCTTGCTATTTCATTTTGATTGTTATGAATTGTATCTTGAATCTTGTTTTCATGCATAAAACTATAGTCTTCTTGTGTGTTTCCTTTTGGTTTGAAGGATTTGTAACTTTGATCATGTTGGTGTTTTCTATTTATGGGATGATGAAATTGATCTTGTGATTGTTTTGTCATGATGATTGTGTATTATGTGTAATGGGTCATTCATGGATTGCTTAACTTTAACCATACGTTCTTGATGCCATAGGCAAATCTTGATTTAGTGGAAGGGTTAGGTAATTCAATAGTGATACTGATTATCGAGAGATAACCTTGCTAATCCAAGTACTTAGTCCTCTTTGATCACACATAAGCATACACTCATGAATCATGTCTATGTAGTTCTTCCCAATTAACACCAATATCATCATTTGTTAAAATCCGGATACCAAAGGGAAACATATCTCTCATTACTGATTGTTACAACCAATTTACTTTTATTTCTTGCTTTAAGCCAATTCAACAAATCAACAGATTATTGAACTTTACTTATTTATCATTTTAGTTAAACCTAGGTAATTGCAATTTGAATTAAGTTAACACATATTCCACAAACTCCCTGTGTTCGATACCCACTTACCGCTAGCTAATTAGTAGTATTTGGTTTTAAATTTGATTGAGACTTCGACCTCACGTCAATTCACAAGTTAAAGTTATAACATAATAGACTCAGAAAACTTTGCAATGTCAGTTGGAAAGGACTCAAGGATACAGAACCTGCTTTTACTGGAAAATGAGATAGGGAACCATAACTAGCCACCTAAGCTATTGACTATAGATGAATTTCCACAATGGAGACAACGTTTTGAGATTCATCTAAATGGAGTGGACCCTAACTTATGGAACTCTATTGAGACTGGTTATAACATGCCCGTGGGAGCTGATGGTGTTCCTTTGACTTTAAGTGGACTCACTGATACACAGAAGGTTGCCTACAATGTCGAAAAGAAAGCATATGCTCTTTTGACCCAGTCCATTCCCAAGGCCATTTTTCACCAATACTCAGAGCACAAGCAAAGTAAAAAGTTGATGAAAGCTCTTGCGAAGAGGTATGATGGGAATTCTACTCTAAAGTCCCTAAAGGGTAAAGCGTTGAAGAAGGAGTTTGACAACTTCTCTGCAATTGGGAATGAGAGCTTGGATGAAATTATCGATCGCTTCTATCACTTGATGAGTGAACTTCACACTCATGGAGTAAAGACGTCAATGGAAGACAAAGTTTCAAGCTTGGCAGATGGTCTACCTGAAAAGTGGCATTCATTCATTTCCACTATGCGACACAACTCAGTTTTAGAGACCTTGGATATTAATAACTTTATTCTAAAACTGAGAGAGGAAGAAGTGCATTACCAGTACAGGACGAAAAGAGCAGCGTATACTCAAGACCCATCACTCTACAATGTAACTCCTACTTCCACTCCTGCTGCAAAGTTTTCTGGAGCTCCTCTGCAAACAGCCTTTGTCTCCAATGTATCGTCATCTACTGATCAAGGCTCATCATCTGCAAATGAGTCTCATGGTGCATCTGGGATTCTACAAAGTCCAATTGTTAATCAATCTGCTAAGTTGATGACAGAAAATTTGGGAAAGGTAACAGTGGAGGTTGCTAAAGAGCACATGATCTACTCGCTGCAGTTGTGCACTCTTATGATGGTCTGGTGGCGGGTAAGATTGGAAATTGCCACCTTGCCGATGAAGACTACGAGCAAGTAGATGAAAACGAGGGCAGAATCTCGTGGCTACTAAAGATACGACCTTTGGTTTTGATAAGTCTAAAGTCACGTGCTTCAACTGTGGAGAAAAGGGTCATTTCAAAAGAGAATGCGTGAAGCCTAAAAAGACTGGGAACGGGAATCCATTCTCCTCGTTCAATAGGCAAGATAAAGACAAGAAGCCAACATCCACAGGAAATGATTCTAAAGCTATGGTAGCACAAGGAGATGAAGGACAAGACTGGTCCTTTCAATTCTTATCTGATGGTGAAGCGAACATAGCTTCTGTGGAAGACTTGAACGAAGACTCAGCGAGTGAGGGGGAGAGCTCAGCTGATGTTGATACTGCTGACTTGGAAGAGACGTTTGATGCAGTGGATGAAATTATCAAGAATGAGCTGAATTCAGAATCTGAAGCTCAACCTGCATCTCAGAATGCTTTCATGGCTGAAACGTCCACAGCTGCACAGGTACAATATAAGGATGAATTATTCGCTAAACATGCTTGTGTTGATTGTGATAAATTTAGAGAAAGTATTGACTTAAATTTGCTAGGTTATTAGAACACAATGATAACTTAGTAAATGACTTAAAACTGTGCTCAGAGGCAAATCGAGTGTTAAAACAGAATGAGAGCAATTATAAGGAAAAGATAGATGCTTTAAAGAAGCAATTAAAGGAAACTGAAGTTGTTGTGTTTAACCAAGAAAATGACATTAAATTCTATTTAAAGACCATTAAAGAGACTAAAAAGGACAAAGCGGTTTTAAAGGTAGAAAATGAGTCTTTAAAACAAAAACTACATAGTTTAGCGAGTTCCTCGCATATTTTGAAAAACTTGGTTAAAGAACGCAACAATGGGGAGGGCTTGGGTTACAAGGTTGTTCCACCACCACATGAGATCCTGTTGAACACTAAACAACGTCCAATAAATAATAATCCAATTAAAGATCATGTGGTGACAACTCCTTTGGTTAGTGATCCGGACACAGTAGTTAAATCTGCTTCTCCGGATGATGATCAAAAAACCTCAGCATCGAGAAATGTCACTGCTGAGAAACGGGTGGAAGAGAATGTCCAAACATCTCTTGGGTTGGATTCAAAGTCTAATAATACACAATCCAAGATGTCTACAACCACTCAAGTTAAATCAGTTAAAAGAAATAATATTCAGCCACATAGACAAATAAACCAAAATGTTAAACAAGTTAAGTTTGTCAAAGGAGGTGAAAATCTTAAAAGTGAAAATAAAAGGAAAGAACCAGAAGTTTACTCACCGCCCCACAAGAGATCTTCTAGCCCCGATGAATGGAGATCCTGCTATACTTGTGGACAGCGCGGTCATATCTCAACATATTGTCCTCGCTATCAGACTCCAAGAATTAAGGTGGAGCTGAACAACAAAGTTAATTTAGATTCAAAACAACGATCTAAGACTCCTATTAGATCGAAAACACCTACTAGGTCTAAAACACCTTCTCGGTCGTTTTTGTCTCCTCCACGCCAAAGGCAACACAAACAAGTCACTAACAAGTCTGTGATGCCAGCGGCGAGACCTGTTTCTGAATCTAAACCATATGCTCAAACTGTGAATCAGTCTAAGGTTTACCACAAACAATCCTTTCACAGGGATGGTTTGTGGAAAGCCAAAACAACTGATGAGTCTGAAAGTAAGGACAAGTTGAACATTGAGATTCCATCCACTGATAAAGGCCAGTGGGTCAATTCATGATGGTTGATTCCTCTGGGAAGCCCAAGCCAGTCAAGGCTTGGGTCCCCCTCCTTAACTGATTATTTTCTCTTATGTGCGGTTGTCCGCTATAGTGCGTCTTTAAATACATGGATCGTAGATAGCGGAGCTTCCAGGCACATGACAGGAAATAGGTCCCTCCTTTTCAATGTCAAACAAATTAAAGGGGGACATGTTTCCTTTGCTGGTAACAAAGGAGGATACATTACTGCTCAAGGAGAAGTAGGTAATGAAAAGGTAAAGTTCGACAAAGTCAACTTTGTTCAGCAGTTAGAAAACAATCTGCTTTCTGTGTCTTAGATTTGTGACAAGGGATTCAAAGTCATGTTTGATAATCGCAAATGTTACATTCTGAAGAAAGAAATGGATATTCCAGAGGAACAAGTATTAATGTCAGCATCTAGATATAATGACTTATATGTTCTAGATATGTCAAATGCCTCTACTAGTTCTTCTACTGTTCAATGTTTCTTATCTAAAGCTACAGAGAAGGACTCCATTTCGTGGCACAGAAGAATGGGACACATTAATCATAGAAAGATGAATCATCTGATTCTTAACAACTTAGTTGATGGAGTTCCTGTCAAGAACTTCCAGCTTCCTGATTTCTGTGTCTCATGCAAGAAAGGCAAGCAGACTAGGAAATCTCACAAGACCAAGCAAGTTAATCCTATAGAGATACCCCTGGAGTTGCTACACATGGATCTCTTTGGTCCAGTTAGCACAAAAAGTATCGCAGGAGACTGGTACTGCTTTGTAGTCACAGATGACTACTCAAGATTCACCTGGGTGATGTTTTTGAAAGCTAAATCAGAAACATTTGAATCATTCAAGGTACTCGTCACGACACTGGAGTCACTCTACAACCTGAAGGTAAGGAGAATTCGTTCTGACAATGGTACAGAGTTCAAGAATTAGTGGATGGATGCTTTCTGTAAGGAAAAGGGGATTGTTCATCAGTTCACTTCAGCATACACGCCACAGATGAATGGAGTTGCAGAACGAAAGAATCGAAGCTTGATCGAGACTGCGCGAACCATGTTAGCTGATTCTAAGCTTCCAGTCCAGTTCTGGAATGAGGCGGTTGCCAATGCTTGCTACACACTTAACCGTGTGTTAGTAGTCAAAAGGCATGGCAAGACTTGCTATGAGCTGCTTCAGAAGCGCAAGCCTAACTTGGAGTATCTGGAACCTTTTGGAGCTCCTTGTACACGGTTGAAGAAGACTCAGGATGGCAAGTTCAGTGAGAAAGCTGATCAAGGAATATTCTTAGGATACAGCATACCAGACAAACGAGTTTACAATAATTCGACAGGTCAGGTAGAAGTGTGGTACAACGTAGATGTTCAGAGATATACCACCCCCTTGCTGGAAAAGGTCCATCATCATTCTTCGATTATGATGGCTTTTTCAAATCCTTTAACTTCCTCAGTTTGAGTCAGATGATGAAGTTGCTACCCAGACGATGTATGATGTTCTCAACACACCGAATCTGGATTCAAGCAACATCACACCTGCAAGCGGTGCCTCCAGTTCTTCGACTCCTGCTCAAGACGAGAGTGATGACTCATCAGGTGATGAAGAAGCAGCTGAACCAGACCTTGCTCACAATGTTAATCAACAAAGTGGGTCATCAGCTGCTGAACCAGCATTGGGAAATCCGGATACTGAACCTGTAGTCACCAATCTTGACTCTGAGGTTGTGGTTCCTTCCACACCAGTGACTAGGATCAGTGTGAATCATCCCCCCACGGATATCATTGGGGATATTCAATCCGGAGTGCAGACGCGAAATCAGCTGTACTCTGCTGATTATGCTGCAGTCATGGAGAAGGGTTATGTCAATGACGGGGCTTACTCATGTTTTGTTTCACAAATCGAGCCTAAATACGTCAGTGATGCCCTGAAAGATGTGGCCTGGGTCAATGCTATGCAAGAAGAGCTACTCCAGTTCAAGAAACTTGGAGTCTGGACCCTTGTTGACAGGCCAAAAGGAGTTAAAGTGATTGGTACCAAATGGGTACTAAAGTGCAAAAAGGATGACCAAGGTGTTGTTATCAGAAACAAGGCACACTTGGTTGTTCAGGGATTTAGACAAGTCGAGGGGATCGACTACAATGAAGTGTTTGCACCAGTGGCAAGAATGGAAGCAATTCGGATCTTCCTTGCCTATGCATCGTTTATGAAGATAAAAGTCTATCAGTTGGATGTGAAGAGAGCATTCCTTCATGGGAATTTCCGTGAAGAGGTCTATGTCAGTCAACCTGAAGGATTTGAGGATCCGTATCATCGGGACAGAGTCTACAAGCTGGATAAGGCTCTGTATGGGCTATATCAAGCTCCTCGAGCTTGGTATGAGAAGCTCTCCACCCATCTGTTGAAACACGGTTTTCGCAGGGGTGTCATAGACTGTACATTATTCATCAAGGAAAAGGATGGTGATTTGCTTATGGTGCAGATCTACATGGATGACATCATCTTTGGGTCTAGGAATGAAGCATTATGCAAAGAATTCGAATCTGTGATGAAGGCAGAGTTCGAAATGAGTGCCATGGGAGAAATGAAGTTCTTCCTAGGATTATAGGTGGATCAAACACCAACCGGTATTTTCCTACATCAGACCAAGTATGTCAGCGATATTCTGAGTCGGTTTGATATGGAGAATGTTTTCACTGCCGGTACCCCTCTCGCCACAAATCATGATGTGGCTCCTGATGAGAATGGGGATTTGGTGGATGCCACTATGTATCGTGGGATGATCGGATCTCTTATGTACCTCACTGCCTCGCGTCCAGATATTATGTATGCCACATGTTTATGTTCTAGATATCAAGCGAAGCCAAAAGTGAATCACCTGATTAGGGTGAAAAGGATTTTTCGTTATCTGAAGGGTACTCCAACACAGGGGTTGTGGTATCCTCATGATGATGACTTTGAGCTTACTGCATACAGCGATTCAGACTATGATGGCTGCAAGATGAACTTCAAGTCTACATCAGCAGGGTGTCAGTTCTTTGGAAGGCGATTAGTCACGTGGCAATGCAAGAAGCAGACCTCGGTTGCTTTATCAACCTGTGAAGCTGAATATGTTGCTGCTGCAAGTTGCTGCTCTCAGATTATCTGGATCCAACAGCAAATGCACGATTACGGTTTGCAATTTTCTAACACCCCTATTTATGTTGATAATTCTGCTGCCATAGCTGTTACTAAAAATCCTGTTCAACATCCAAAAACCAAACACATCGGCATTAAATATCATTTCATACGCGATTGCTATGAAAAACAATTGATTGATGTGATTAAAATTAACACGGATTTTTAGCGCGCTGACCTCTACACCAAACTATTTGA
Organism: Flaveria linearis; assembly: GCA_024085815.1. Classification (NCBI taxonomy): domain Eukaryota; kingdom Viridiplantae; phylum Streptophyta; class Magnoliopsida; order Asterales; family Asteraceae; genus Flaveria; species Flaveria linearis. The sequence goes on from CM044005.1 coordinate 30,442,836, forward strand.
TAAACCTAGATTTTTCTATCTGCTAGAGGTCAATGGCGTTAAAAAGAAAAGTGATGTGATTGTGGAAGAAGCAGATACATAGTCCGACTCGTATTTATGTGTTTATTTTTTGTTAATTTTATTTTATTTTTTTTTTTTTTCTTGTTATATAAATCCAAAACACACAAAAGATTTTCTGTTTTAGTATTTTAGGGGGAGATTTATTTCAGTATTCATTTACTTTAAAAAAAGGGGGGGGAAGATAAGTAAAGCTGAAAAGGCATAGACATCTAAACTGGAAATGTGACTCGATAAATTATGGAAAGTGATAGTACACAGGCACCGAGTTACTTGGAACACCAAAAGGATTTTCGGTTCTGCAAAGTTAATTATATCACAGAAAAATTATAAATCTGAGAAGTCTAAGTCTAACAAAATGGGAAGATGATAGTACACTTGGTTGGTACTGTAACTACACGGAGAAAGCTGATCTAGGGAGGTGCTAGTTCACTATACGATGTGTCGGTAGATTCAACACAATAGACGAGTAGACGTCATTGGTAAACTTAATCTAAACTAAACGGTTCAATCAACTGTGGGTTCCCATCTTATCACTGGTTAACACAATCAGCCATTTCCGATAAGGGATAACGAGCAAATAAATGCCACCAAAGGTGAGCGTGTGACTGCAAAAAGAGCAAAAGAAAAAATGAATATAAGCGCAATCATACTAATAACAAAATGTTGTTGGTGCGTTATGTGAAAAAGAAAAATAAGAAATGCTCTAACAAGGAGATAGGTTGTGTGCCTCTCTGCTGTGCGATGGCACTGACCTGAGGATAAGCATAACCTACATATTCTAGAATTCGTTGTTGTTTGCCTCCTCTCTGCTGTGCGATGGCACTGACCTGAGGATTGGCTTCTCTTTGAAAGCTCTAAGAATAATCTCTTCTTGTCAAAATACCTATAGACCGCTCGAAAGTCCTCTAAGGAATAATGATTACCATATAAGCTTGGGATCCACAAATGTTGGTTGAAATAATATAACTTAATTCGTTACCAATGCGTGTCAAAAGTCTGTGTATGGATTTAAGTGGACAAGTATACTGACAATCGTCGTGTATGCACTGACTGAAGTTGATAATCAAAGTACGTTACGTATCATATCAAGCATGATTCCCGTTAGATTTCAGAAGTCTTAGATAAGTGAGAAAGCTGTGATATGCAAGGGTTTAAAGTTCAATTCTAATCAAAGGTTCCAAGTAATGCTGTTTATGCCTGTCTGATTCCATATGAGTCTGTCGTTGATATGATGTAAACGCTAATAATCTACACAAACTTGACCCAACAAAAACAACAAAAACATGTTCGTTCTGTTCGTAGTTTTAAGATTTTTCAATTATTTTAGTATAATGTGTCAATGTCGGACTGTGTGTATTGTTATCTGCTAAACGTCACCAAATGTGCTTAGCGTTTACTTAACAAATTGTTTCTGAAAGGATAAATAGATCACGTCTGAGGTGATCAGTTGGATAAATGGATCACGTCTGAGGTGATCAGGTGGATAAATGGGTCATGTCTGAGATGATCAGGTGGATAAATGGATCACGTCTGAGGTGATCAAACTGTTTTATTAAAATGGTCATGTCTGAGATGATCAACTTGTTCATAACGTTTTATCTACTATTAAATGGAACTAAATGTCGTTATGGTAACATGGTCAAAAGATGATCAGGATGACCCAGTCGCACGACTGACCATAAATATGGTCCAGTCGTCCGATTGGAACACACTTATGAGTCAAATCGTGTGAATGGGAAGTGCGAATGAATCCAATCGTACGATTGGAGGTAACCGACTGTAACAGTCGTTTGGATGAACCTCCATCGCCCGATTGGGGATGAACGATTGGGTAGATTTAACGACTGAGACTCAGTCGCAAGACTAACCTAGACGACAAGGCTCGGTCGCACGACTGATCTAAGCGACTAAGCTCAGTCGCCCGACTGGGATTTGACCTAGTATAAATACAGGCCGAATCAGAATCAGTCGCTCCTTCACCCAAATCGCCCCCTCTATACGCACGACCTAAAGAACCTCTGTCAAAATTTCCTTTGATTCATTTTTACCTCCTATTGGTGTGTTCTAACACTCATTTGTGTTTAAACAGGTAATCTTCATGGTGTTTCATCGTTGAAACCGCTCAATGACATCGTGAATCACGTGAATTCTGACCTAACAGTAACCGAGAGTTTAATGACCAAATAGACAATCAAAACTGATCTAAACGTTCAAACAAAAGTTAAAATATGCTTAATCGGTCATTTTAGAGTCTAATGAGCCAAATTTCAACGTTTAACATCAAGTATGGCTCAAAATACAAATTTGAATTGACAAACCGTCGAGTAGGCGACTGGACACACTGATGAACTCCAATCGCCCGACTAAGAAGACGACTAGTCTCAGTCGCCCGACTGAGATGGACGAATGATTCAATCGCACGACTAGGTTCATTCGCTTGACTTAGTCGCCCGTATGAATCAATTACTTATATAAAGCTTAGTCGTTCTACTCAGTCGCACGACTATGTTCATTCGGTAGCTCAGTCGCCCGACTTAACCAAAGTGTAAAACCCATTGACTTTGAATTTGCTATCTTCTGCATGCACTGACGTTTACTTACAATGTGACAGATGGCAAGTCGTTGGATCATAAGCACGAAGCACAACATCTGTGCCCATCTTGATCTGACCTCCAGGAATGCAGCAGAGTTCACTGTCATAATTTCATTCTTACGGAGATCGAGGATCTTCAGGGCGATATCTACACCCTGCACTCCGTACCGCTCATTACAGCAGGCTTTCTAGGAGAATGCTGTTATAGATAGATCAGTCGAGCCCTATCAGATCAGGAGCTCCATCCTTGGTCATGCTATAGAGATCACTGAGGAGGACTTAAAGATAGTACTCGATTTTGGAGATGATGGCGACTGTCCTACTCGTTTGCACCCGATGACTGTTAGAGGGTGTTTCCTACGGGCAAAGTACACTGGGGACATCAACTCAGGGATGCTTAATAAGAGCAATCTCTGCCCCCATTTCAAGTATCTTGCCCACGTCATGCTCAGATGTATTGCCTCAAGGAAAGGAGGATTCGATGAACTCTCTGAGCAGATACAAAACGCCTATGTTGCGTTAGTGCTGAACCATCCGTTCAGCTTCTCCCGGATGATCTTCACTTACCTAGTGGAGAACATAGAGGTGAAGGGCAGAGAGGGGTTCTGCATGTATCCTCGCTTCCTGCAAATGATCTTTGACCAGAAGCTTCCTATGTTACCGAAGGAGAAGGAGGATGCAGTTGTGCTCGAGGTGATGGATGATACCACCTTGGGAAGGATGAAGGTTTACAGGGGAAAGCAGGTAAAACCCCCTGTCAGGCGGTTATTTGGGCATCTGGCCCAGGAATATTATGTGGCGCCGGCAAGAAGGAGATGGCGCCACGAGGACAGTGATTCTGATGTAGAGCAGGTGGCTCTACCCTCCGATGATTCCGACGATGATGACCACGGTACTGATCAGGGTGGAGATGGTCAAGGAGGACCTGAACCAGCTCCAATACACCCTGACTTCCACATGCAGGAGGAGGAGGATTCTGATGAGGTGCCACTAACCCGGACTGTGGGCAGTCGGGTAGTGGCCACTGAGGAGGGATTACGGGCTGTTGGTGGACACCCAGGAGAGTCGGGGAGCTCTATGGAAGACCCATCTTATACCCCAGACACTCCCATCAGCCAAGGGGGAGCTTCAGGATCCAAGGGATCCAGGATAAAGAGAATGGCTCAGGCCCAAGGGAAGAGGCACAAACGCCGAAGGCTTACCCTGCTCACTACCACCACCACAGCCACTACCTCTACACCACCTACTACCACAGCCACCACATCCACTCCATCCCAAGCACCTCAAACCACCACCACTATCCCTACATCTCACACTCCCACAGCCACCACCACCACCACTGTACCCCCTACTACTTCATTTCCATCGCCTCCCATCTACACCACAGCTACCACAACAACCACCACTCACCAAACCCAACCTTCATCTGCACCCTCTAGCTCATTCATTCCACCTGTCTCAGTGACAGGCAGCTTTCAGCACTGAACAGCATGGTGCTCTAGCTGCTAGCTTCTGATAAGGCCAAGACTGCTCAGATTTAGCAGTTAACAGAGCAGTGTTCCTCCCAGACAGCTGAGATTCATCAGTTAAGGGAGTTGACTTCATCTCAAGCTCAGCTGATCGCTTCACAGACTGATCAGATCACTGGTCTATTAGAGCACGAGATTGAGACTGACAGGAAGTTGGAGAAGCTACAGACTGAAAACAAGTCCATCTTGCTAAAGCTGAAAGCAACTCAGAGTGAGCCTCTCAAGATAGGAGAAGGTGAAGATGATAATAATGAGGAGGATGATAAGGATGATGATAGTGATGATGATGACGAGGAAGGCGCTGATGAAGATAAAGATGATGATGATGATGAAGGGGACGATGATGCATCTACCTCTGCCTCTGGTCGTGAGCAACGATTCAAGAAAAGACAAGACCAGGGAGCATCAACTGCTACCCCACCTAACTCCCCTTCTGTTGGAGATCCAGCAATGATCCAAGACAAAAGTACTAATTAGATGTTTTATTTCTAAAGCTTTTGTACTTGATTCATCTTTTGACGTATATGAAACTCTTGTAAATATTTAATGATTAATGTTTAATTAACTTGAGTTTATACTAATGTTTGCTACTCTACATGTTGATATTAAACAGATAAGGGATTTCAGCAAGATGAGCATGATGTTGCTCCCCTCCAACAGGTCAAGTCTCAACTCACAATGATTCTTGATCTGCAGGGATCGTCAGAAGGTCAGTGAGTTATACTCCTGAAGAAGGAGAAATTATTCACGACCTTACTGATGAGCAGCTTGCTGAAATATTTCGTCTGAATCTAGACGAAATTGTTAAGGATGCTCCAATTTTTGATGATGCTGATGATGATGAGCTCAATGATGTTGAAGAAATCGAAATTGAAGACATCACAGATCAGCACTATCCAGAATACACTGATCAAGAGGGAAACGTGTTTCCAGATTTGGTAAACAACCTTAACAGTGACATTCTGGATAAACTCAGCGATAAGGAGAAAGGAGCAGAAGTCTCAACAAGTCAAGCCCAAGCCTCGGACGCCGAAGTCGATATTCGAAAGGCTGAATGGGCGGCTTGCTTCGCCGAGGTCCGAGCCCAACGTGCTACAACAACACAGAATACCTACACCAAACTCTACAAGGTCAAAAAAAACATGAAGGTGTCAGGGAAGATTATAGCATGGGCTCACTTTGAGGATCTTGGGGTTTATGATGTGAAGAGAGAGAGGGGAATAGAGTACTTCAGATTCCCTCACGATCTGAAGACTCTCCCTGGTTTTGAGCTCAACCAGCTGGCGCGCCTGAAGCTATTATACGCTGATCTGAAGAAAATGTAAGGCTGGTTTGAGGCTGCCCTGAAAAGGGAGTACAGGACTAGATGGGTCAACTTCAGACCACAGCAGGCCACACGTTACATCAGAAGGTCTGAAGTGAATCCCATTACTGGTCAACCAAAGATAGTCCTGAAGTGGCGACCTCCACGCACAATGTCCCGAATTCCACTGAGGGAGATGCCACAGGACTTTACCCCACACTTTAAGTGGTGGTACTATGACTGGCGCTCAGGAGAGGCAGTCATTGTTTTAGAGAAGGACGAGTCGATGGACACAATAAGGGTGTTTGACCCTATGTGGCTAATAAACTTGTCAGCGTCCGATGTTTATACGCTGTACAAGTGGCCACTGTTTTTTGACACACAGGATATAGTGCAAGCACTATAGTTTCAGCATATCCTACGTCTATGCTTCGCACTGAATATCCATGTCGGGGTTTCTAAAGAGGAGAGAATAAAGAGATTTGAAGAGTTCAAGAAAGAAGTCAAAGTCTAGATAGAACTAGGTCCAAGGGGGAGTTTGTTGGTACACATGTCCCCAGTTCTAGTCTAGTGAGCTTAAATGTAATAGACTTTCTTTTCTTTAACACTTATGTAATGTTTGATCAATTGAATAAGAAACTCTTCTATATATGTGTATTGATTGTTTAATGTTATATCTATCTATATTGTTTATTGTTACACACATATATGACAATGTTATATAGGTTTACAGTTATTAGACATAGTTCTAAACCACTAAAGGTTCAAGAATGTGTTTAACTAAGTTATCTGATTCAGTCACACGACTGGACCATGCGAATGGACCAGTCACACGATTGAACCAGGAGATTGAGTCAATCGTACGATTGAGTCATAAGACTGACTCAGTCGTCTGAATGAATCAATCGTATGACTCAGTCGCATGACTGAGCCAGTCGCCTGGCTCAGTCGTACGACTGATAGCTGTAACCTATAAATACCACTTAATTCGTGGAAAAACAAAAAGACTTCGAATACTTGAAACCCTAGTCGACCCAGAACGTCCAGATCGTCCATTCCAAGTTCATAGAACGTCCCAGATCATTCCTATTCCATTCTTAACGTTTTCTAATCGTTAGGATTGATCTTGATTTCGTTCTCCCTGATTGGATCGCCAATCAAATAGGATTCCGCACTATTTGATCCGGTATAACGAAGAATCAGTTAGTACTCCGTACGTACACGGTCCTAACAATAAATTTGTCGTTAAAAAATTATCTCTCTCCTCTCTCTCTCTCTCTCCTCTCTCCCTCTCCTCTCTCCTCTCTCCTCTCTCCTCTCTCCTCTATCCTCTCTTCCTCTCTTCCTCTCACATACTAAAAATTCAATGTTTTTATACAGAGTAAATTACCATTTGCATATTGCATACTGAGGTTTGGTGATTTTGACCATTTGCATCCCTACAGTTTAAAAATCCTCATATACCCCCAAACGTTTCATTTTTGTTCTCATTTGAATCTTTTCGTTTTATTTTTATTTCCATTTGAGTCCAGATGACTTAACACTGTTAGTTTTCCAGTTAAAATTATTATTAAAAAGACTAAATTACCCTTAAGAATACCCACATCATCTTCTTCTTCTCTGACTCCACAAAAAAACACACACACACACACACCATCTCTCTTTCTCTCTCTCTCTCTCTCATCTCTCCATCACCCACCACCATAAACACCACCACCACCCATCACCATCACCACCACCATAAACACCACCACCACCCATCACCACCATAACCTCCTCCTCACCACCACCATAGCAAACCATCAGATCAACCCACACCACCACTGCCCCTCACCATTACTGCAGCAGGGGAAAAGTGCAAATCGGTGCAAATCGGTGTTCAAGAATCGTTCCCACAAAGGGGAAAAGTGCAAATCGGTGTTCGTGAGGAAGAGGAATGCGATTTTGGGCTTCGAATTGGTGGATCCGATGCGCGATTTGGGTCTGTTAGCGTGTGATTCACCAGCGGTGGCTCGTCGGAATAGGGTGAGATCTTCGATTCTTTAAATGGTGATGCAAATCGACGTCGTGGATCCAACGACCACTGCGACCCCCCTTCACCACCACCGCAACCCCCCATCAACACCACCACAGCGACCTCCAATCACCACCACAACCGCAACCCCCCATCACCACCACCACTGCAGCCCCCCATCACCACCACCACCGCAGCCCCCCATCACCACCATCGCGAACCCCAACACCACCACAGCGACCTCCAATCACCACTACAACCGCAACCCCCATCACCACCACCACCGCAGCCCCCCATCACCACCACCACTGCAGCCCCCCATCACCACCATCGCGAACCCCATCACCACCATCGCGAACCCCATCACCACCATTTCGACCTCCAATCACCTCCACAACCGCAACCCCCCATCACCACCACCGGAGCCCTGAAATCTAGCGACGTTGTGGTTTGATTTTATTGAATTAGTGGGGGATTTGGGTTAATTTGATGGATATATAGTGAAGAAAGAAGAGATAAAGAGAGAGAAAAGATAATAGGGGTTTTTATTTAAGAGTAAATTACCGTTTGCATCCCTGAAATTACAAGGGTATTTTTGTAATTTTATAAAAATTAACGGAAAAATCTAACGACGTTAGTGTGTTGGACTCAAATAGAAATAAAAATGAAACGTTAGGGGGTGGATGGCAATTTTGAAACTGCAGGGATACAAGTGGTTAAAATGGGCAAATGTCAGGGATGCAAATGGTAATTTACTCTTTTATATAATAACCTTATCATTTTCTCACTTCTTCACCTCACTCATTCTCTACTCCACATCATCTCCTCTTTCCTAAAAAACATAAAAAGCATCTCTATTGGAGATGATCTTATAAACACATGTTATGACATGATAAAAATGTTTATTTATGATACTAGTCCTTTTTATGTTTATAAATATAGGGTCCTAATGGGGACATCACAGGGGTTTTTGGGGTAGGCCGGGTCAAACGGTCACGGTTAGGGCTTGCGGTCACGTTTTGTTACCTAACCGTGACCGCAAGGTCTTGCGGTCACGGTTTCTGTGTCGTGTTCTGACACCTCGTGACAACAAAACGACAAATAAGCTTATAAAGTTGAAAACCGGTCACCAAACCGACACGTCGTGATGTTGACAAAAGGGCCGGATTCGCGACTCGAACCGTCACGTGGAGACCAAACCGTGACGGTTTGTGCACTAGATTTTCATCTTAAATACCTTTGAGCTTTCAACACTCGACATTTCATCCAACACTCGAAATTTTTCATCATAAATACCTTTGAGCTTTCATTCATCCAACACTCGAGATTTTTCAGCCTTCGTCATTCCAAAAAACACGTTAATTTGAAAACAATGTCGGGTTCGGGAGATCGTTATCAAAAGCCGAAGCTTCCAGATTTGAATGAGGTGCCACATATCGAAGATTCGAACCATGTTGAACTAGTATATGTTTTATTATAACTTATTATTTGAAATATCTAACCATTATCTTTTTTAGGAATATTACGTATACGGGAGTCACCCTCCGTGGGGGAGGAGGAAACCAACCCGTCGAACACATTTGCTCAAGAGGCGTACAACTCTTTATTTGGACCGACAGGTTACGGTGAAGGGTACAGATATCCCCCTTGCAATTCTTACGGGCATGCCCCGAACACTTACCACTCACAAACAGAGCTGGATTACGGACATCCCCCGTACCAGTCAGAACTAGAAATTACACATGTGTCGGATACTTTTAATGGGAATGACACAGATGAGAGTGACGGTTCGGTTCACCTCGAAGAAAACCATGGGGACACCGCGGAGCATGATGGGGATGAGGATCGTTTAAAAAAGGCTACGGTTTCTTATAAAACCGATAAAGTACGAAGAGTTTTTATTCTTTTGTTTATTTTATTTTTTTTATTCGTTTTATATATTGTTTTTTATGTCTAGCTTTATCATTTTTTCAGTATTTTGATTCTCGTGAGGACTTGGAGAAGTGGACTAAAATGAGAGGATGCGAGCATGGGTGCGTCATTGTGGTGGGTCGGTCATGAAAAAAGGATGTGGAACTATTATGCAATCGTAGTGGTGAACCTAAATTCACTGGCACAAGTAGACGTACTGGGAGCATAAAGAAAGGATGTCCCTTTAAACTCGTAGGGAAGTACGTAGGAAAGAGTGACAGTTGGATGTTAGAGGTGAGAAACGAGATGCACAACCACGATCCTGTTGTGTACGAGGAGGGCCACGCGCATCTTAGGAAGATGACCGCCGAAGAAATTGATCTTGTCGAGAAGTTACACAGGCAGCACGTGCGGCCATGACATATCCATTCAGCTGTAAGGGAGCACTTTCCCCACAACGTCTGTGTTGTTCAAGACATATACAATCTGACGTCGAAGTTTAGGGCTGAGGGGAGAAAAGGCATGACACCAATGCATGAATTTGAAAACCTGCTACAATCTAAAGAGTTCGTGTATGAAACATGAACGAATACAACTACTAAGGCCGTGGAAGATGTTTTCTTTTGTCATCCTACTTCGTATAAAATGTGGCGCGCATTCCCAAACGTGATGTTGATAGACACGACGTACAAGACTAACATGTATAACATTCTGTTTGTTTAGGTTATTGGCGTTACGTCGACGTCTAAGTCGTTTTGTATTGCGCATGCATTTATATCAAGGGAACGGCAGGACAACTTCACATGGGTACTGGAGCGGATCAGAGATATGCCCGATGGGTGTGTGGAGCCCCGCGTTATTGTCACAGACAGGGACCTGGCCCCAATGAGCGCGTGTGACACAGTGTTCCCGAGTGCTACTAAAAACCTATGCAGGTGGCACGTTAGGGAGAATATCAAAAGACGGTGGAATATCTTTTTCAAAACCGACATGTGGAAGGATTTTTCATACTGGTGGAAGACCTTGTGCTCGTCTCCCACAGAGGCATTGTACGATTACAATTGCAGGAAGATGGAAGAAAAGTTAAATGAAGATGGTAAACGTGGTAAGAATTTCATAGTTATTTTTACTCTAATAATTTATTTGTTCATTTTATAAAATTTGTTATTTCTTTCAGAGGTATGGGAATATATTTGGAATAATTGGTTGGTGCCGTACAAAGAGAAAATTGTTACTTGTTGGATGTACGACCGCCTTAACTTTGGTGAATTTACAACTAATAGGGTTGAGGGCCAACATGCCAACTTCAAGAGTTACCTCACGGGGACCAATAATACGTTGCACACACTTGTCGGATATGTTTGTGACCTCGTGCGCGGCCAGGAGATTGAAATTTGTAAAACATTCGAGGTGTCCCGTGTGAAGATTAAAAAAGACCATCGACTGTCATTGTTTTCAAAATTGCATTATAAAGTATCCATTTTTTTCCTTAGCCTCCTTGAATCAGAGTTGACGAAAATGGAAATGATTCAGGAGTCTGGGGGTTCGTGTAGACACCAGTTGTTCACGTCCATGGGCTTGCCATGTGCTTGTCGTTTGGAGATATACATCCGAGAAGGTTATATTTTTCTTAATACATTTTTTTTATTGTTGTCACACGATTGCATATTTTTCACTAATAATTTAACCTTTAAATCCAGTCACAAGTATTCCACTCGATACGGTAGATCCACACTGGAGGAAGCTTGATTTCGAGCCAACGTACGTCGCGCCGCCTGAACCCGACTACGATGTGAAATTTGATGACTTGAAACAAAAGGTTATGTCATCTCCTAATCCTCAAGTAAATAAAAAATTGTTTAACAAAGTATTTGACTCTTTGTTTAAGAGCAAGTCAAAACTTAAAGAACCTGAGGTGCGTCATGACCGACGTGGTCGTCCAAATATTAAGGAGCAACAAAGAAGAGCGGACTCCAATACATCACAGTATGAGGCTGCTAGACACAGCTCCCATACTTCCTCACAACAAACAATGCCTGACCCGGCGAGGCATAGCTCATATACCCCTCAGTTTAAAATGCCCAATGACCGTTCTAATCAGGCAAAGGCTACTTCAAATGTACCGATTACGGGAGCTGCCCTAGGGTTTCCTTTAATATTGAAACCAAAGGACGTGATAAAAGTTATGACGTTTAAGGATTAGCTGCCCTAATGGATTCACCGGTACGTTTCGACTATAAAAGAGGTGCGGCCTGATGGTAACTGTGGTTTTCGGGCGATCTTGGTGGCTTTAGGGAAAAAGCAAAATGAATGGGAATGGGTTAGGCGTCAAATGTTGTAGGAGATGGATAGAAACATGTGGTATTGGCGGAGTAATTTGAACCGCGAGATGCCTGGCTATTATGATTCTGTTCGTAATAGCTTAAATTGGTTTGGCACGACTCAACCCGCACCCGATACCCATTGGCTAACTTTTCCGGCCCATGGACTCGTAATTGCGGAAACATTCAGTTGTACTGTGCATCTTATTTCTTCATTTGGCAGCCAGACATGGTTCCCGCTGAAAACAGCCCCAGAGCCATTATTCACCTATCCAGTTGTGACAGGATCTCAGCCTCTCAGTTGATCAATTAGATTATGTTTGCAGCGGATTTAGTACATTAATTAGCAATTAAAGCAAGAACATAAAAGATATTTCAATTAAAAGCATAAACATAGAGAGAGAAGAGTTCTGCAAAACAATAAATGTTCTATTGGTTGCACGTTTCGGCAATTAAAACAGTATGGTTACCCATCCTTTTATAGGCGGTGACCGGCTTGTCGCGTGCACTAGTCAAAGATAGTATTTGTATAGTTCCTTAGTACCAAAACTATGTAGCAAATGGTAAGAAGGGTGTCGAATCACAAGGAGTATGTGGTTTGTGTTTAGATTTGAATTGAGCTAACAAGTTAATTATGAAGCTTGCTATTTTGTTTATAAAAGATTTTATATGTTTACTTAAAATGGTGTTGAGATTTTGTGCAAACAAGGGAATGAACAAAACAAAATGGTTACTTAAAAATGATTAACAGAACTTGAGAACTTAGAACAATGGTTGACAATACTAAGTTTAATAATAAGGTTCACCCCCGGTTGATATCATAAAATTATGGTGCTACTAATCCAACTAATTTGCATCAAAGATGTGAGTCATGCTAACGAGTTCATCATTACTAGGCTTAGGTGTCAAGAATTGTCAACGTTAATTACGGACAATAATACACTTCATTACACATGAACATTCAAACTCTACATCTACATAGCACACATGACCAACTCCATTTCTCAAAGACAAATTTCATACTCATTCATGCAATTTGGGAATTCAAGTTAAGATCAAAATACTAACATAAATGTTTCAAGCAATCAAATACAAAACACAATGATGCAATTTAGTTTTCAAACATTAACAAACCATAATCTTACGATATGAAAACCGGGGGAAAACCCAAAGAAGTTTAGCCTCTCATAGTTTTATGCACAAGAACAAGATTCAAAAGATAATTCATAACAACCAAATACATAACAAGGATCAAATTACCACAATATTCTGTTCTTCAACACAACCAAGAGTATCAACCAAAAGCTTGGCCAAAGAAAATCTTGAATCTCAAATCCCCGAATGTGTTTTTGTTCCAAGAGAATGATGATCAAAACAATGTTTTCCCATACTTATATATCAAGATAAGCCAGCCAAAAGTTCCATATATTCTGCTAGAAATCGTCACTTTTCCATCTATTCATCAAAAAGCACTCCACTTGTTATTTAAATATGTGAAACTACTTTCCAGGAATCACCCCTACCGTAACTTACGGTATCTACCGTAAGTTACGGTAGACACAAGATTGGTACGGTGGAAACCCTCTGCCATACGGTGGAAAAATGGGAGTTTGGGGGCCACCGTAATTTACGGTGGCTACCGTAAATTACGGTAGACCCCCACTTTTCTTGTTTTGTTCTTTCTTCCATCCTGTCTTGCGCCATCCCGTCGTGGTCCGTCCAAAGCTGCGTTCTCTCCTTATTAAGCTCCATAATGTGCCTGAAACAAAAGCAACTGCAGTTATCTAATTCAAGATAATTACATGATTAAAAGAGAGAATGTTACGCGTTTAATCATCATAAAGGGTTGTTCTTTGAACCACCCGTCACATCCCCACACTTAACCGTTGCTCGTCCCAAGCAACATATCAAATCCATTTCAAACAAGCGATCAATACAACTCAAGCATAAACATGTAATACTTTTACTAACCCTTTCGTAATACCCAAAATGATACACCCCCCGCTATGTCTCTCCTCTCGGTGACAAGTAAGCTTTAGCATCTATGAGCTAGACACACAAAAGGCAAATAAGCGGTTGCACAACTATAAACTTGTACTTAAATCGACCGTTCTCTCAACGATTGCCAAACATGAATGCATATCAAAGGGACTTCAAGGTTGTAACTTGGCTAGGTGTATAGGTAGGAAATGGAATGTATATGAGGAAGCGAAGACTTAACCTGGTCTTTCATTACATAATAACATAAACAACTAAATACCAAACCTAATACTATAAACAAAGTACTCAACTTCAATTTCTTCTTTTTTTTTTTTTTTTTTTTTCGTAATTTTTCTCTTGCTTTTTCTTTGTTTTTCTCTTTTTTTTTTTTTTTTATTTTTTTTTCTTTTATAACAATAAAACAAACACAAAATCTTCATGCAAACATCTAACATATTATTGAAGATAAATACAATTACTAATCAACTAATAACACTATAAGACCAGGTCAAGGTAGGTAAATTTTTAAGGTAACTAGCTAAGGGGTAACAAATGATAGGCTTTTAGGCACAAAATTGGGCAACTAAATGTCCAAACCCCCGCCCTTCTCGCAACCAAGCTCATATATATAATTTATGAGGTCCAACCTCCCAAATCCCACACTCGCACACATCCCAGACGAGGTTACCTAAATGCCCTTATTCCTTACACATTCACATCCAACTTAAAGTCTCAGATCGTATTCAAGCACAAGTTCTAATGCACCCCCACCTATTGCCACTCTCACAAGAAAATGTGTTATTTATCTACAAGTGTGGCTTCAACTCTCACCAAGAATAAAAATGATTAAAGGTTGCCGATGCATCATTTGGATTTAATCCAAGGTGTTCAAATTATCACAATGTTTTGCTTGAATTTTTTTAAAAAATTTCAAAATTTTCTCCCCATCCCCACACTTGAGGTACATTGACCCCAATGTACGGTTTTAAGAAGATTTGATCGCTTCAACGAACCAAACGTTCATAATTCAAACCATGGATTTCTTTTTGATAAATTTTTATTATTTATTTATTTATTTTTTTTTTTTAAAAGAAACACACCACCAATTCTCACATAGCCCAAAACAAAAGAAAATCACTTAACTCCACCCATCCTCCCATCCGTAAACATGACAAACTAACAAATATTCACACAATGTAAAAGAAAGAACACAACCTGACTAATAGTAGCGGGGCTGAGGAGGCCCGAAGATAGAAGACATCATGTCATTCCATTCTCCGAAAGCAAACGCGCCGCTACCACTTCCCTCTGATTGCGCTGCTCCCTGTTGTTGACGAGGATCTACCCATTGCGAATGATGGAACGGCGGGGTCGGATACGATACACTACCATCGTAAGGTGGTAGAGACGCATAATCCACCGGAGGTGGATCCACAACCACAGGCCGCCCTGCATGCCAGTCTGCATGCATCCTTCTTGCTTGATCATCTTCATACCGATGATTCACCTCCACCTCATGAGAATAAGCATGTGCACGATTCCATGCTTCCTGTCGGTCAAAATTATGCTTCAAGGCTCGTTCCATACTAGCACTCATCATTGTGTGCTGATCAAACAATGTTCGTTCAGAACCCGACCATGAATCAAAAATGGGTGCCGGAGGACGTTGGTTCTCAATAACTTCCTGCATGGTACCATCGTATGCCCAGTTTGGCGCGTACGATCGTTCCGTATAATCATAAAAAGCACCACCATGTCCCCCACCTGGACCCCCTTGATCCTCATGCACATCCTCCTCATGAGGCTCATCCGCATAATCCTCGTCCCCACTCGGGACTTCATCTCCACTTTCGGGCTCATCCTCTTCTCCCGGAAACAGTTCCCTCGCATCATCCTTCAACACTCTCCATCTCTGACCCTCCGATTTCAACTTGTGATATCTTTCTGATTGAGTGTAGGTCCATCCAGTACCCATCTTCCGAATCTCCAAAGGTTTATGTCTTTTAAATGCACCTTTGTCATCCTCTGTGATTGCCCTGAACTGCTTCAACAGTCCCGTGATAATTCGGCAGTATGGGATGATGTTCCTCCCCACTTTGTTACGGCATATCCAAAGGTGGTTCATGATTAAATACCGTATTGGAAATCGGGGCGACCCGTTGAGCAACGAGTAAAGAACTGGTACCTCTGAATATCTTACTTGCTCCTTATCTCCTCTTCGGGAATGACATTCAGAATACAAATGGTTAGCAGCAATTTTGCTTCAATCTTCAGATTCCTCCGGTACAAAACACCACTAAAAGTACCGGGCAAGAATATCGCTGCCAACATGTCATTCCACCTTGGATGTTTCTCTGGTCTCAGCAACAAATCATCAAGGCTTGGAATCATGTAGTCACGGGCAGGTAAACTGTCATATTTGGCTAATCTTCGCAATGATTCAAATGACATCTCCACCTTTATCCCATTCACCTCACCCGTTAGCTTCATCTGTGATGGCCTATCATATCTGTTACATTTCAACGTCGCCATCCACTCTTGAATCTCAGTCATAAACAGGTTCTTGTTGTCCCTGTCATAACAGCTGAGTGCTGCCTCCCATCCCAAAGCACGGAAGCGGGCAAATACGTTGAACGGCCCGAACTCAACTTCTCTGACCTCTCGCTCACAGATGAACGCAGCAGCTTTATTTTTTAGCCTGTTCATTCGATCATGAAACAGAACTGGTTGCCACCTCTCTGGTTGATCCTCGAGAGGACCCGATTCCCACTTTGGTTTGTTGCCTTGATCCAAGTCCATCATTTCCTCCTCCTCACTTTCACTTTCATTAACCCCACCCAAGTATTGTCTCTTCCTAGGTTGCTCCGGTTCCTTACCTTTGGAAGAGGAAGAACTTGCTCCGGCTCTATCTTTGGTTCTTACCATCTTTCTGCACATACAAAACAAACAACACAATAAACATAATAAGTACAATCCTTCTTCCACAATATCCCCACACTTGCTTGTTACTATGGTTGTAGATGTTAGTAATAATGAATGTGCATATTTGATTCTAACGAAAATTGGGCATGATGCCTCTACAATGTAAAGGTTCCCCAAAGTTAAGATTTCCCAAGTTCACAAGTTTCTCATCAAACTTACATCTACCATAACAAGCAAATGATCATTCCATCATAAATAAAACAAAATAGTCCATAAGAATGAGTAAACAACCATGTCATCCAACCATAAACCAAACACAAGTGAATATGTATGAACCAATGAAAAGAAGAAAGCATAACCTCAATCTTCACAATGCACCATCAAAAACAATGAAACAAAGTCACATACCTTCAATTGATGATGTTAGATGTCAAGAAAAAAACAAAGCTTGAAAACCCCCAAAAATTCCGAAACTAGGGCTTGCTATTCGATCCCGAAAACTTCGTTTTTTCACAATTTGCTTCTCAAAATCAGAATCCACTCGAAATTTTAGTCGAAATAGACCCAAGAATCACTTGATTTGGTTGAGAATTGAAGAAGATATGGAAGATTCAAGTTTGTGGGGTTATGGAGGTTATGGAGGAAAAGAGAGAAAGATGAAGAAATAAGGAATGGTGAATGAAGAAGAAATCCCGTGGGTTTTGAAAAATAGGAAAAATAATTTTTTTTTTTTTTTTTTTTTTTTTTAGGAAACTGCCGGTCGGACGCCCATCCCAGGTCCACCGTAAATTACGGTGGAGACCGTAGCTTACGGTGGCCTGGGCTAAATTCCCCACCGTAATGCAGTAAGTTTATGTCGTAACCAAAACCAAAGGTACCGTAATTTACGGTACCTACCGTAAATTACGGTAGCTTTGGTTTTAAAAATTATTATTTTATTTTTATTTTTATTTTTTTTTTTTCGTTTTTAACTCAAACTAATTTTTGGAAAAATTTAAATTAAACCTAGTAAGACATGAACGACCGATTGAGATAGAAATTACCTACCCCCTCAAAAATCACATGTTGTCCTCAACATGATCTAAAACCATTCGTTACCAAAACAATATGTACAAGTTACCTCTCGTGGGTTGCCTCCCACGCAGCGCTAAGTTTACCTGTCGTTAGCCGGACTTTGTGGTGCTGTGATCACATCGTTACCTCATCAAGAGTACTCAACAACAAGCACTCGGATTGTTTGTCCGCCCCATTTATGTCATTTGGTTCCAAATATGGTTTGAGGCGGTGTCCATTCACCGTTTGCCGTAAATGGTCATCAAAGTCTTCAATCTCCACGTCTCCAAAGTTGCCCACCCGGATGATCAAATATG
Organism: Flaveria linearis; assembly: GCA_024085815.1. Lineage (NCBI taxonomy): Eukaryota > Viridiplantae > Streptophyta > Magnoliopsida > Asterales > Asteraceae > Flaveria > Flaveria linearis. Next base: position 30,460,839 of record CM044005.1, read on the forward strand.
GACCAGTCCATTTGCTTTTTAACTTCCCGGGAAATAGCTTTAGGCGTGAGTTGTACAACCATACCTTTTGTCCGGGCTTGAACTCTTTCAAACGAAGCTTGGCATCATGAACCCGCTTCATCTTGTCCTTGTATGCAGATGCGGTTTCATAAGCTTCGTCCCTTATCTCTTCTAACTCGTTCAGCGCCAGTTGTCTTTGTTTACCTGCACACTCATAATTGATATTAACAGTTTTAATTGCCCACAAGGCACGATGAGTTAACTCTACAGGTAAATGACAACCCTTTCCATAGACCAACCGATAGGGAGTGGTTCCAATAGGCGTCTTATAAGCGGTACGGTACGCCCACAAGGCATCATCTAATTTAGTTGACCAATCCTTGCGATCGGGTCGTACCGTTTTCTGCAAAATTTCTTTGATTTGCCTATTAGAAACCTCTACTTGTCCACTTGTTTGTGGATGGTATGGTGTTGCAATCCTATGGTCAACACCATAACGTTTTAGAAGTTTGCCAAAGTTGAAGTTTTTGAAATGTGACCCCCCATCGCTTATTATCACGCGAGGGATACCAAATCTTGAAAAAATGTTGGTTTGGACAAACTTGCATACTACCTTATGGTCATTGGTCTTGGTGGCGATTGCTTCTATCCATTTAGAGACATAATCGACCGCCACCAAGATATACAGATTACCAAGAGAGTTTGGAAAGGGGCCCATGAAGTCAATGCCCCAAACATCAAAGATTTCCACCACCAAAATTGGTTGCATAGGCATTTCATCTCTTCTTGTCAGACTCCCCATTTGTTGGCATCTTATGCAATTCTTGGCAAATTCATGGGAGTCTTTGAAGATGGTAGGCCAATAAAAACCACAAGAAAGGACTTTGTGACCCGTCTTTTGTCCACTGAAATGTCCTCCACATGCCGATTCGTGAAGCATGCTCAATACACATGGGATCTCCTCATCCGGTAGACATCTTCGGATGATTTGATCGGCTCCAACTTTGAACAGGTCCGGTTCATCCCAAATGTAGTGCTTTGCTTGAGCCTTGAAGTGTTGTTTCTTTCTTCTACTCCATCCTTCGGCAATGTACCTGTAGCCAAATAGTTTGCAAAATGGGCGTACCAGGGGTTATTGGTGGTGATAGACATGATGTGTTCATCCGGGAATTGTTCATTTATCTCTGGTGTGGTATCTTCTTCCACCGGTTGGATTCTTGATAATGATCTGCGACTACATTTTCACTTCCTTTTTTATCTCGGATCTCAAGATTGAATTCTTGCAATAACAAAATCCAACGAATCAACCTTGGTTTTGCGTCCTTTTTCTCCATGAGGTACCTAACAGCAGAATGGTCAGAATAGACAATAACCTTGCTACCCCATATATAGGACCGAAATTTATCTAAAGCATATACCACCGCAAGTAATTCTTTCTCAGTTGTTGTATAATTCAATTGGGCATCTGAGAGAGTTTTACTTGCATAGTATATGGCAACGGGTTTCTTATCAACCCGTTGACCCAAGACAGCACCAATAGCATAGTCACTTGCATCACACATTATTTCAAAAGGCAATTTCCAATTAGGTGATTGCAAGATCGGAGCTTCAGTTAATTTTTGCTTCAAAATGTTAAAGGCTTTTACACATTCTTCATCAAACTCAAATGGGGCATCTTTTAACAATAGATTACACAATGGTTTGGTTATGACACTAAATCCCTTTATGAATCTTCTATAAAAACCGGCATGCCCCAAGAATGATCTAATGCCCTTAACATTAGTAGGGTGAGGTAAAGTGGAAATAACCTTTACTTTGGCATGATCTACTTCTATCCCACGGCTAGACACAACGTGACCCAATACTATCCCCTCTTGAACCATGAAATGGCTTTTTTCCCAACTAAGGACCAATTGGTTTCAACACATCTTTTTAAAACTTTTTCTAATTGAAGCAAACATAATTCAAAAGATGTGCCAAAAATTGAGAAATCATCCATGAAGATTTCTAATGACTCCCCCACCATATCTGAAAAGATACTCATCATACACCTTTGAAAGGTGGCGGGGGCATTACATAACCCAAAGGGCATTCGCCTAAATGCAAACGTGCCATAAGGGCAAGTAAATGTAGTCTTTTCTTGATCTTCAGGATGAATAGCTATTTGGTTATAACCTGAATAACCATCTAGAAAGCAATAAAATTTCTGACCTGATAGTTTCTCAACAATTTGATCAATAAATGGTAAGGGGAAATGATCTTTTGAGGTAGCAGCATTCAATTTCCTGTAATCAATACAAATTCTCCACCCGGTTACTGGCCGGGTAGCTACCTCGTTACCTGAGTCATCTTTAACAATTTGGATGCCCGCCTTTTTTGGTACAGTTTGTGTAGGGCTCACCCAAGTACTGTCAGAGATTGCAAAGATGATACCTGCATCTAGCCATTTCAATACCTCTTCTTGACTACCTCTCTCATGTTTGGGTTCAACCTTCGTTGGGCATCATGTGATGGTTTGACTTCCGGATCCGTGATGATTTTGTGCATAACAATTGAGGGGCTAATTCCTTTTAGATCCGCAATGGTCCATCCAATCGCCTCCTTGTTAGCAATCAACACCTCCATCAACGCACCTTCCTGTTCAATGGATAGATTAGAAGCAATAATAACAGGTAAAGTTTCATTCTTACCAAGAAAAGCATATTTTAAATGCTTTGGTAATTCTTTCAATTCAACTTGTGGTGGTTCTTGCAATGAAGGTTTCAACCCGGTGTCAATCTTCTCGGGTAGTGGCTCCACTTGAACGACCATGGTGGTTGTTCACTCCTCATGGCAGCACTCATTATCTCCTTTTCTTCCTCCTCTAATTGCTTTTCAGTTTCCACTCTCAACCTGTCAAACATGAAACAATCCTCCATTGTGTTTTCCTCTTCAACGACCATGTCGCATAGAGGTATACACTCATCAATAATGTCGGCTATGTAGCATTCATCATTAATTGGAGGGTTAGTCATTCCTGAAAATACATTAAGTCTCAACCTATTGTTACCAAATGTCATGTCAACCGTTCCCGTTTTACAATTGATTTGAGCATTTGAAGTTGCCAAAAATGGTCGACCTAAGATAACCGTAGGTTGTTTGGTTTGATCTATGGAAACATAATCAAGTACTAAAAAGTCCACCGGATAATAAAAATTCTCAACTTTTACTATCACATCAGTAATTATCCCACGGGGAAGCTTGGGTGTTAAATCGGCTAATACCACGGTGGTCTTAGCTTCTTGAAGCGGACCAAAGTCGTATTGGTCATACAAGCTACCCGGTAAAATACTTACACTAGCACCAAGATCCAAGAGTGCCCTTGTCATTTTGAACTCTCCCACTTGAAGAGGTATAATAGGCGCTCCCGGGTCTTGTAGCTTAGGTGGAAGGGCACCCGAAAGAATAGAACTCACATTTTCAGTCAAATCAAGCTTTTTAGGGAATTTATGAGCTCTCTTTTGGGTACATAATTCTTTTAAATACTTAGCATATGAAGGAACTTGTTTGATTGCATCTAAAAGTGGTAAATTAATCTTCACTTGTTTAAAAATTTCCCACATTTCATCTTGTTGTGGGCCTCTTTTCTTTACCACTTTTTGTAAGGGTGCCTTAAGAGCTTCGGGAAAAGGGACGGTATTACTCTCCACCACCTTTTCCTTAGCCTTAGGAGTTTGTGTAACCTCAATGGTTTGGTTTTAGATTTTTCAGAAAAATTTTCATTTTGACCCGTTTGGCTACTTTCACCCTCATCGTCACTTTCATCAGTAACATCTTCCACCACCCCTTCAACAAATTGGGGTGGTGGTGGTTTAACACCATTGTCGACTAACTTACCACTACGCAAAGTAAGTTTATTAATTGATACCTCGCGTGTGTTTTTAGAATTTGAGCCTTGATGTTGTGGATTCACGGTTGTATCACTTGGCAATCTTCCACCGCTTCCCTTAAGTCGGCCCAAATCTTCGGCTAGTTGACCAACTTGCCTTGTGAGAGCTTCATGTGATTTGTCTCTTACTTCATTTGCTCTCTTCATCTCCTTGATGTCATTGTTAGATTCTTTCACCATATTCATAAGAGCATCTAACTTTGCATTCAACGAGTCATCTCCACCACCTTGGCTTCCCGATGGTCCACCTTGATTATTGTTGTAATTTCTTTGGAAGTTACCATCCCGATTGTAGCCTTGATTACCTCCTTGATTATAGTTATTCCTTTGGTAGCCACCTTGGTTGTAATTTCCCCTTGATTGTTCCCTTGGCGGTTTTGATAACCTTGTCCACCTTGGTTGGCCGGTTGGAAGTTTGGGTTCATTTGGTTTGAAGGATTACCATACCTTAGGTTGGGATGGTTCCTCAAACCCGGATGGTAAGTGTTGGAGTTCATGTCAAAAGGCTTCCGGTCTCCATAAACTTGATTCACCTCTTCGGTTCCTTGAGCCATGTTTACTTGACAACTATCGGCTCTATGACCAATGTCCCCACATTCTTCACAAACCGCGAATTGAACCGCATTTACATCTTTCTTCTTCATGCGAGCTAACTCCCTTTCCAATGCGGCTATTCGATCCTTTGCACTTGAGTCAATGTCGGAGGTGGATTTTGGAATAGGGTGCTTTGCTTTCCTATCCGCGGATTCTTCGGCTCTTGAGTTCTTACTCATCCTTTCAAGGAATTCCCAATCCTCTTCCTCGGGGTTATTCAACAAGGTTCCATTGCTAGTAGACTTGAGGTATTTTCTTTCTTCTTTTGTCAATCCGTTCACAAAACTCTTCACTAGCTCCCAAAGCTCAATTTGGTGATGTGGACATTTTCTTATCAACTCTTTAAAACGAGTAAAAGCTTCATGAAGTGGCTCTCCGGATTGTTGTTGGAATGTCCGGATCTCATCCCTCATTTCATCCGTTTTGGCCATTGAATAGTATTCGTCAAGGAAGACTTGTTGCATTTCTCCCCATGTTCGAATACTATTAGCCGGCAAGGTTAAAAACCATTGCTTTGCCTTGTCCTTCAATGAAAATTGGAACAATCTTAAACGCACCTCATCTTGTGAGAAGTTGTGGCCTCCAATTGTGCCACATATGTCGGAGAATTCAGATATGTGTGTGTAAGGCTCCTCCGTTGACATGCCATGAAAATGAGGTAAGATGTTGATGTAGTTGGGCTTACAATCAAATGAACGCCTTCCCGGAATCGGTGGAACAATAGGAGAGACATTGTCCGATATGATGGGTCGGAACCTACCATTTACACCTTGTGTTCTAGCTCGTTGAGGTTGTTGGCGTGGAGGACCATTCACTTCTTGATGCATTGGGTATCTTCTTTGTGGTCCTTGGTTAGCTACACCGACAAACTGAGGAATTTGGTTTGGGTTGGCATTCATGTTTTGATTCCTAAATTGGTTTTGTCTATGTTGACGGTTGTAGTGATAGTTCTCATTCTCCATATACCCATGGTTCCATTCATCATAATTATCACCTTGGTAGCCATAATCACCATCATACCCTCCTTCATTGTAGAACCCCCCATTGCCTTCATTGTCATACTCATAATCATCACTATCACCCGTGTGATAGGTGTGAACACTCACCCGTTCGGGTGATTGGTAGGATGGAACACTAAATGGCTCATCCTCATGAATGGCATTTCTTAGCTCATCTAAGTTTGGTGGGCCAAATTGACCCATGGGGTTTTGGTTCACATGTTCAAACAGTGGGTTACTATGGCTATGAGTTGTCTACGGTTTGGGTTGGGATTACGATCATTAGTGGGTGGTGGTGGTGGATTTTGTGGAATGTGGTGTTGTTGTGGGGTCGGTTGTTACTACCACCCTCCATTTGGTTGGCTCGGTTCCTTCTTGCAAACGTTCAATTTCCGGTTCAAACACCAACGGAGAGGTTCTTCCGGATGCTCTAGTATGCATGCACTACCTGTGATCTACACAAATAACACAACCAGCATAACAAAGGAAAAAGAATGATGCAAAAATAACCAAACACTTAAACAGAAAATTACAAACTAGTCAACACAATTCTACACACAAAGCGCACTACTCCCCGGCAACGGCGCCAAAATTTGACCGGCTTGTCGCGTGCACTAGTCAAAGATAGTATTTGTATAGTTCCTTAGTACCAAAACTATGTAGCAAATGGTAAGAAGGGTGTCGAATCACAAGGAGTATGTGGTTTGTGTTTAGATTTGAATTGAGCTAACAAGTTAATTATGAAGCTTGCTATTTTGTTATAAAAGATTTTATATGTTTACTTAAATGGTGTTGAGATTTTGTGCAAACAAGGGAATGAACAAAACAAAAATGGTTACTTAAAAATGATTAACAGAACTTGAGAACTTAGAACAATGGTTGACAATACTAAGTTTAATAATAAGGTTCACCCCCGGTTGATATCATAAAATTATGGTGCTACTAATCCAACTAATTTGCATCAAAGATGTGAGTCATGCTAACGAGTTCATCATTACTAGGCTTAGGTGTCAAGAATTGTCAACGTTAATTACGGACAATAATACACTTCATTACACATGAACATTCAAACTCTACATCTACATAGCACACATGACCAACTCCATTTCTCAAAGACAAATTTCATACTCATTCATGCAATTTGGGAATTCAAGTTAAGATCAAAATACTAACATAAATGTTTCAAGCAATCAAATACAAAACACAATGATGCAATTTAGTTTTCAAACATTAACAAACCATAATCTTACGATATGAAAACCGGGGGAAAACCCAAAGAAGTTTAGCCTCTCATAGTTTTATGCACAAGAACAAGATTCAAAAGATAATTCATAACAACCAAATACATAACAAGGATCAAATTACCACAATATTCTGTTCTTCAACACAACCAAGAGTATCAACCAAAAGCTTGGCCAAAGAAAATCTTGAATCTCAAATCCCCGAATGTGTTTTTGTTCCAAGAGAATGATGATCAAAACAATGTTTTCCCATACTTATATATCAAGATAAGCCAGCCAAAAGTTCCATATATTCTGCTAGAAATCGTCACTTTTCCATCTATTCATCAAAAAGCACTCCACTTGTTATTTAAATATGTGAAACTACTTTCCAGGAATCACCCCTACCGTAACTTACGGTATCTACCGTAAGTTACGGTAGACACAAGATTGGTACGGTGGAAACCCTCTGCCATACGGTGGAAAAATGGGAGTTTGGGGGCCACCGTAATTTACGGTGGCTACCGTAAATTACGGTAGACCCCCACTTTTCTTGTTTTGTTCTTTCTTCCATCCTGTCTTGCGCCATCCCGTCGTGGTCCGTCCAAAGCTGCGTTCTCTCCTTATTAAGCTCCATAATGTGCCTGAAACAAAAGCAACTGCAGTTATCTAATTCAAGATAATTACATGATTGAAAGAGAGAATGTTACGCGTTTAATCATCATAAAGGGTTGTTCTTTGAACCACCCGTCAGGCGGCAAAAGGATGGGTTGATGTCCTTTTTCTGACATCACTGAATATTCAAATTACAACTGACAAAAACATAAAACTACTGAAGATGTCAACAACTGACATCTTCTTACAAAAGTTCCTAAGTACTGACAAAAGAAACTACTGACACTATAACAACTGAAGAACATGCTCTTCAGTTGTTGTACAATTACTGAAACAAAATAAACTACTGAAAAAAGAAAAACCACCACAACAACTGAAGAAGACTTCTTCAGTTGTTGTGACAAACTCTGAGTCTTCAGTACTTGGTCTTCAGACTTGGCTTCGAAGATGTACAGCTTCGGAAGATATAACAACTGATGACTTCAGTAGATATCATCAGTTGTTGTCCTCAGTCTTTTTCTTCAGACTTTGCTTCGGAAGATAGAACAGCTTCGGAAGATGTAACAACTGATGACTTCAGTAGATATCATCAGTTGTTGTCTTCAGTCTTTGTCTTCAGACTTTGTGCTTCGGAAGAAGATCTTCAGTTCTTTAGTTCTTCAGCTTTTGATACTTCAGTACTTGGTCTTTAGTACTTGAAGTCTTCAGCTGTTGTTCTTCAGTTCTTTGATCTTCAATCTTTGTTCTTCAGACTTTGTCATAACAGCTGAGGCTGGGGCTAATATGCTCTCGAGTCTGACATTCAAGCAAGAGAACACAATAGCTGATGGGAGTCTTCAGATGTTCTCGAGTCTGACATTCAAGCAAGAGAACACTGTAACTGATGGGAGTCTTCAGCAGTTGTTGCAGTGGCATGTGGGACTTAGAGGTTTTCCTGATCTTGGCTCATTGGTTCTTTTGGTCCAACAAACTCCCCCTGAACCAATGCTGCCAAAACCTCTAATTATTGGATGTCCCACTTATTGATGGCATAAAGATTGGTCTATTTCCTTCTAGATCAGATTAGAAGTTGACCCAGATAAGCACTGGCCTGAGAGGTAGTCTCAAGTGTTTGTTTGGCTAAGTATGGATGGGAGCTCTGTCTTGGGGAATTGGACACAGAGCTGTCGTCCCATCCATGAGATCTACCTCCCATGTACAAGCCGGTAGGATTCTCGGGTGTAGGCCTGAAGAAAGATCATCTGCTCTTCTTTGGATAGATCTTCAGGCTCACCATCAAACAATCCCTCCCGACCGTACAGCTCTGAGATGTACTTGACCTGTCTTCCATTTTTGAGCTCAAGTGTTGTGATTTGCCTATATGCAAACTCATCAGGATGTTTACCCTCCAACAACAGGTTGAGCTCATTCCTTTGGAAATTCTCAAGCCTCTTATAGACCAGACCCTTCCTAACCACCCTATTATCTAGCATTGAAAAGGGTGATTGGCCGGCTCTATAGGCTTTCTCGAATTCCACTACTATTTCCCAGGGTGTTATTACAAAAGCCACAGAGATCACTTCATCTACGATTCTCTTTAGTTGGCTTTTGTATCTCACAGGCATGTCCTTTTTGACTATCCTGTGAGACACCCTTGGGTCAGGCCAAGTTCTCACCCTCTCCTTTTCATATTGAAAGGTTTTCTTGAGGGTGAATAATCTCAGAGCTTCCTTTTGCATATTCATTATAGAGGTGGAAGCAGCATAGCATTTGTCAATGCTTTTCAGCATTTCCTCATCATGTCGCTTTTGCTGCTCCTCTTCTTCTAATTTTACCCTCACAGTGTCCTGCTGTGAGGTGGGAGTGATGGTTTGTGATTTGGCTTTGGGTAAAGGTATAACTGCTGAAATAGGCAGGCTATCCTCCTCATCCTCCTCTTCTTCATCTTGCAGCCTCAGCACCCTTCTCTTCTTCTTCAAGGGTGGATCATTGGCTGCGGGTTTTGGTGGTAAAGGAGTTGGTTTTGTGGGTTGTGGTTGGGTTGTTGGTGTGGGAATGTTGGCAGGCACTGCTAGCAATCTAGATATTAGAGAAGGCTTAGTTTGTTTTGCTAGAAGTGTCCTGTTCCCAGCACCGGCTTCAGTAAGGGCCTCTGCGACCAGTCCCTTAGTGAAATCACCAGCCGAACAGATCTTGGTGGTTATAGCCAAGATCCTGTCCCTGGTCCATGCTTTTACATCAAGGACTGGCCTGCCCAAATACTTCGAAATGAATCTACTCATAGCCTCGAGTTTCTTTTGATCCTCTTGGCTATAAGTAGACCATCGGTAGTTTATCTCCCTAGTTTCCATTTTCCTGATCTCCTGATCTAGCAAGGCAGTGTCCTTGTCAAAGCCTTGCTTGAACAGCTGAGCAATGGCAGAATCCATTGATTTGCTGTGTTCAGCATCAGCCTCCTTGACAAGGGCTGCTAGATCAGAGTCAGCCACCATCTTTCCCTCCTCTCCCTTTTTCTTATCAGTGAAACTGAAATCTTTTGGATGTCAGCCACTTCTATTTGCTCAACCTCCCTCTCTTTCCTCTTCCCTTTCTCCCTTACCTTCCTAGTCTCCTCAACCAACTCCCTCTCAACCACCACCTCTTTCTCTGCCTCTACCTCCTCCTCACCCCTCTTCCTCTTGACTTGCACTGATGTCTCCCCCTTTTTGGGTGCATTGGTTGGGGTTTGACTATCAGCAAGTGCCTTAGAAATGGCAACCTCCACCATGGGTTGGATGTATGTGGGAAGCCTCTCATCAAGGGTTTGAATGACTAAGTCTTTAAGCATGGGTGTGATGAGAGGTAGGGATTTTTGGAGGATAGCATCCAACTGCTCAGGGGGGTTCTGACCCTGAGAGCTAGTGCTAGAAGCAGGGGCTGGTGGCCGAGTTTGTGGGAGTGGCTTAGTGTTTATGAGACCTTCGGGTGAAGGTGCCATCTGTGGGGTAGTGGTGGCAGATGGACTTCTATCCTGAGTCATTTGAGCAAGCAGCTCTTTGAGTCTGCTTATCTCATCCTCTAGGATAGTGTTTTGAGCTACTACATCATAGAAGAAACTCAGGTCATCATCAGCATGAGCTGAATCACCTGACCTCCTGACATTGTCAGGATGAACATGTCCTGAGTGTGGCTCAGTAATGACATGTGCCCCTTGTTCATGGTACTGGGGACTTCTGGCCTCCAGATTGGATCCATCATCGGCCATTGCCTCTAGTGAGGTCTTAGTGATGTTACCAGCTGCACCTTGCTCAGATGTTGATGCAGGGGAAGTGGCAGCCTCACCAGATTGTTCTATCTCCCTAGCCACACTGGGAGATTGAACTGATTCTCTGTGCTATGGGCTCCCATCGGCACTTGTACCCACCCCCTCTTCGGTTGGAGTCTCCCCAGGTGTAATAGATTTCTGGGGAGAGGGTGGAGTGCTCAGATCGGTCAGCACTTTGGCTATTGCCAATGTTGGGCTTAGTGGGGCGGTCTCATTAGTAGATGGGCTAGAAGCAGTGTGCACATGGGGAGGACTGTGCTCTTCAATGGTAGTCTTCTCAAGTGAGATAGACCCCAGTAATGTGGTTGCCCCTATGTTGGCTACATCAGGCTCCTGTTGAGAGGAAGCCTGTGCGGTTGTGGTGGGTGGAGTCGTGGTACCTGCTGGGAGAATCGAACCAGCAGGCACATCCTGCCTTTGTGTTGCAGGGGCATCCTCAGGGGACTCATCTCCCTGAGTAGCCTTTTTGGGCTTCTTTTTGGCTTTTGGTTTGGTGGGGACTTGGATTTGGAGGTGGAGGCTGTGGGTTCCTGCTGCGTGGGTTTTCGCAGCCGGCCAGCCTGTTTGAGTGTGTGGTCAGTGTTGTGCCTAGAGTATACCTCAGCTTGAACAGCCATGGCAGGGACCCCAGTGCCAACTAGTCCCTCAGCCTGAAGCTGGTTTTCGATCATGGCCATTATGAACCGTGGATACAAGTTCCAACGATTAGAAAAAGGTTTTGTGGCCATGTCCTTGAGTTCCAAAAATAAAATATCAGTAAAATTTAGAGGTTGTTTCTCAAGGATAGAATACAATACCTGTTGCCACCTTGTGGACATCTGGTCCCACGAAGAGGTTTTAGGAGCCAGACACACGTTCACCATGTGGAAGATCAATCGTTGAGGGTCAGGGAAGTGTTTCTTCAACAAGGTGGAGGCGGAAAGGTTACCCTGGTAGTCGTTGGATGTGAATGAGAGATCCAAGGTACCTTTGGGGTAGGAAGTTGGGTGAGTGGCATCCTCCAGCTCTAGGGTTTGGCGTAGGGTAGCTGGAGTGATAACGACGGATTGGCCGTTGACGGAGGACCGGAGGGAGACCTCGCCATCCTGCTCTCCGGTTTGGACGGTTACATTTGTCCAAAACTCCGCCAAAGAGTCGGTGTATATAGTGGGGTTCAGGAGAAAAGTCGTTTTGTAGGGTGAGTCGTTCATAAGATCTACGGCTTGGTGGAACTTAGGCCAGAATGGCGATATTGTAAGATGGGCGACACAGTTGTGTCGAGGTTTCAGTTGCATGGTCGCCATTAATGGTGTATGGGAAGTTCAGAGGGTTTTTGTAAGATTAGGGCAAGTGGAGTAAATGCTCTGAAGGTGGGGTATTTATAGGGTAGGCCAAAGGTTGAAAGGAAACTACTGAAGGTTTTGGTGTCAGTTATCAGTTGTTGTAACGACTGATGACGTGGTTTTAACCTTCAGTGGTTGTAACATCTGAGGACTTGGTATTAGTCTTCAGTAGTTGAAACTACTGAGACCTTGGTTTTTTCCTTCAGATGTTGTAAACGTCTGAAGAGTTACTGTCAGTCGTCAGTAGTTATGAACTACTGATGATCTAGTATTCTTCTTCAGACGTTGGAACAACTGAAGACTTGGTGTTAGCCTTCAGTAGTTGTAAACTACTGAGATCAGTAGTTGTGAACTACTGAAGACATGGTATTGCTTCAGTTGTTGTAAACAACTGCGGACTTGGTGTTAGCCTTCAGTAGTTGTGAACTACTGATGTCAGTAGTTGTGAACTACTGAAGACATGGTTTTGTCCTTCAGTTGTTTGTGTATGAAACAGCAGCTGTTGTTATCAGCTGATGAGAAATTACTCATCAGCTGTTTCCGTCAAATCAGTTGTTTCATACTAGCCTCCACACTTATCAGTTCTTTGGCTGACTTTCAGATGTTTCATCGACCCTTCAGCTCTTGTGAATATTTATGCCTTCAGCTCTTGTGATCAGATGTTCACAAGTGCTGATGAAATATTCTTTAGAGCTGGTGAACAAATTTTGTCTTCAGTATTTGTGTAAGATTACACATCAGTACTTATGAGCAAAATTTGTTCTTCAGTACTTATTTATTTGAAAATCATACATCAGTAGTTGTAATCCACCTTACTACATCAGTTGTTTTTCAATAAATAATATACATCAGTACTTGAGTCATTTTAGTCTTCAGTAGTTGTGAAAGAGCTGAAGACTAAATTACTCATCAGTACTTGTATTTGACCTTTGCTCTTCAGTAGTTGTGAACTAAGAGTACCAGCATAGGTCAAATCAATCAAGCTGCAGCATACCAAGCCTTAGTACCAAATTTTGGAATGTGACACTATCTAGAGGCTTAGTAAAAATGTCTGCAAGCTCATCAGCACTAGGCACAAACTAAGGATCAATCAGACCTTTCTCATAGCAATCCCTGATAAAATGATGACTGATCTCAATATGTTTGGTCCTTGAGTGCTGGACTGGATTCTTAACAATACAGAGAGCTGAAGCACTATCCATTAGTAATGGAGTTTTAGTCTCAGTAATGCCATAATCCAGAAGTTGGTTCTGAAGCCAGAGTATCTGAGAGGTACAACTTGCAGCAGCAATATACTCAGCTTCAGCAGTAGATGTAGCAATTGATGTTTGTTTCTTACTCTGCCAAGAAACTAAACAATTGCCTAGGAATTGGCAACCACCAGAAGTGGATTTTCTGGTGACTTTGCATCCTACATAGTCACTATCAGAGAAAGCAACTAATTTGCAAGAATGCCCAGCTGAATACCAAAGACCTAGTGATTGGGTACCTTGCAAATATCTAAAGATCCTTTTGACTACAATCAAATGGGATTCTTTAGGTGCAGCCTGAAATCTAGCACAAGCACATGTTGAAAACATGATGTCTGGTCTAGAAGCTGTAAGGTACAACAAGGACCCAATCATACATCTGTAAAGGGTTTCATCAACCGCTTTACCTTTCTGATCTACATCTAGTTGTGTGATGCTGCTCATGGGAGTAGAACAGGGCTTACAGGATTGTAAATCAAACTTATTTAACAACTCTTTGGTATACTTGGACTGATGGATGAAGATTCCATCATCCAGTTGTTTGATTTGCAAACCCAGAAAATACTGTAATTCTCCCATAGCACTCATTTCAAATCTCAGCTTCATAAGCTTTGTAAATTCATAACATAACTTTGGATCAGAGGATGCAAAGATGATGTTATCAACATAAATCTGAACAAGGAGCTTATGTTGTCCCACAGTCTTGATGAATAAGGTTTTATCAATGGTGCCTCTAGTGAATTTATTCTCTAGAAGAAAGGTTGAGAGTGTCTCATACCAGGCTCTAGGTGCTTGCTTCAGCCCATAAAGAGCCTTATCAAGCTTGTACACCCAATCAGGATGTTTATTGTCCTCAAAGCCTGGTGGTTGACACACATAAACCTCTTCTTTTATTTTCCCATATAGGAAGGCACTTTTGACATCCATTTGATAAACCTTAAGACTGTGAAAAGCAGCATAAGCTAAGAAGAGTCTGATTGCTTCCAGTCTGGCCACAGGTGCAAGGTCTCATCATAATCGATGCCTTCTTCCTGTGCGAATCCTTGAACAACCAGTCTTGCCTTGTTCTTGACAATTTGGCCCTTCTCATCTGTTTTGTTCCTAAATACCCACTTGGTGCCTATAGCACACTTATCTTTGGGTAATGGAACAAGCTCCCACACTTGCTGTTTCTTGAATTGAAGAAGCTCAAGCTGCATAGCTTCCACCCATCCATTGTCTCTTAAAGCAATATGATAGTTCTTCGGCTCTTGCTGACTGATGAAGAGAGCATAGAAGCAGAAGTTAGACAATTGATTCCTGGTTGAAACTCCAGCATGGATATCACCAATGATCTGTGATGTGGGGTGATTCTTGAGCTCTTGATAAACTATGATATCTGTGCAAGTGTTTGTCGACCCATCAGCAGCAACAGATGGTGATGGAGATTCCTGAAACCATGTAGAGGATGGCAGCTCAAACGAAGTAGAGCAGGCAGAAATCTCATCAGCATTTGTAGTGGATGGAGCTGCTGAGGCTACAGGAACATCAGGTTCAGTGAACTTAGGCAGGTTGTCACTGATCCTGAAGAGGTGAGTACTGACTATATCATCATCAGTACCACCAGGTGGAGATCTGTTGACAGGCTCAACAGATGGAGGTTGATAAGGAACATATTGCAGTATGTCCAGATCAAACAACTCCACAGGGTTTTGTGGAATCTTGTCCTTTGGAGATTCATTGAACTTAACATGCAGAGTTTCTTCAACCCCCTTGGTTCTACAGTTGAAGACTCTGTATGCTTTGCAAGTTGATGAATAACCAACAAAGTACCCTGCATCCACCTTACTAGCAAACTTATGGAGTGGGTTGCTAGTGTTGAGAATAAAACATGGACACCAAAGGCTCTAAAGAATGAAATAAGAGGGGCCAAGTGATGAAGAACTTCATAAGGTGTCTTCATCAACCTCTTATTTACTAAAGCTCTATTTTGTACATAGCAAGCTGTATTGACAGCTTCAGCCCAAAAAGTCAGTGGCAACCCAGAGTCAGCCAACATTGACCTTGCTGCTTCAATGAGGGTCCTGTTCTTTCTCTCCACCACTCCATTCTGCTCAGGAGTTCTAGGAATGCTAAACTGCCTTCTAATTCCCTTGGACAGGTAGAAGTCATCAAGTGTGTGGTTTCTAAATTCTGTTCCATTGTCACTCCTCACACACTTGACCTGTAGGGAATACTGCTTTTCTACTTGTAACACAAAGTTCATTATTGTCTTTGCTGCTTCATCCTTGGAGTGCAAGAAGAAAGTCCATACAAACCTGGAGTAATCATCCACAATTACCAGGCAGTATTTCTTCTTTGCCATGCTCATTACTCTGACAGGACCAAAGAGATCCATGTGCAGAAGTTGTAAGCAAGCAGTGGACTTTGGTTCTTCTATTGAAGGGAATGAAACTTTGTGTTGTTTTCCTTTCAAGCAAGCAGTGCAGTCATCTTCACACTTGAACTCCTTCAGAGGCAATCCTCATACTAAACCATGGCTTATAAGCTGATTCATGTTCTTGAAATTAACATGACCCAGCCTTCTATGCCATAGTGTAGACTCTTGAGGAGATGCCTTGGAGAATAGGCAAGGATGGCCTTTTAGATCCATCTTTTTGGAAAGATCTAAGGCATACACTCTTCCTGTCCTGTTGGCCTTCAGGAGAGTGTGTTCATCCAATGCCTTGTCAATCAAACTCAGAACTTTGGATGACAGAATCCGACAGTTCTGGCTTGTGAAAAGGGCAACATGGCCTTTGTCACACATTTGACTGACACTCAAGAGGTTGTACTTGAGATTCTCCACATGGTTAACATCATCAAACCTTATTTCCCCATTGGAAACAAAGCCTTTTCAGACGATGTAACCCTTTGCATCATTGCCAAAAGAAACAAATCCCTTCTTTCCTTGAGAGTAGTCATTAAGAAGGGAGCTGCTTCCTGTCATATGCATGGATCCTCCACTGTCTACATACCAGATGCTTCTATGGCATGTTGAAGAACCCTGCAAACACAGCCATGTGTTAGTTAGTCTTGGAGACCCAAACCTGCTTGGTTTTGGGTCTGTTCTCAGCTACAGGTGCAGCACTAACAGGTGTGTTTTGTGTGACAGCTTGAGGTGAAAAAGATGGTACAGAAGAGGAACCCTTTGGCTTGGGCTTCCTTTTCTGTGGTTTCAACACAGGTGCATCTAAGTGGTTGACTCTTCCCACTAGCTGCTGAACCATCATCACCAACTGTGTCTGATTCTGTGATAAAGCTTTCAGCTCTTCAGACACATTAGAGTTTGCTGATGATGAGTTCCTATGTTGTACCATCTTTTTCTGAGCAACCTCAGCTGTTGCCTGAGTTATCCCTACCTTCTTTTTAGATTTAGCTTTGGGCTTAGGGATTTCAGGCTTGGATGTTGCTAATACAAACTTGGTTTCAAACTCATTCTTCATTTTATTGATGCTCTCAGTAATTTTCTCCTTCTGTTTGAGTTTGGAACCCCTTTTGTACCAGCAATCATCAGTAAGATGATTGAACAAGCCACATATCTCACATGGCTTTTTCTTCATCTTATGCTGATCATCAGCTGAAGAGGATTTAACTGCTAAAGACTTGTTCTTTAGTTGTTTGTCATCAGTACTAGCAGTTTTCTTCCTAGTGCCTGCTTTCCTGGTATCCTCTCTAGCTGTCTTCAAACCTTTCCTACTGTTAGTTTTCTTCTCTTTAGTGCTAACAGTATTTGAGGTTTGAACTTCAGATGTTGTCACTTGCTCTCTAGTACCTTCAGTACTTCTAGTGACAACTCCTGAGTTGATCAGCCTTTTGGTCATGTGACAGTCTCTCTCTGATGATGCTGATTCAGAGGATAGTAAGTCACATGATGAGAAGGATTGGTTATTGCTCTCCCCATCAGATTCAACTTCTGCTCTTGAAATAAAATCTGTGGGAGGAGCAGTTTGATTATAACCAATGCCAAACTTCACATTGGAAGCTGATTGCTTGCTAAGAAGCATTTCAAAACCCTTGCATGATTGCACCCATCGATCACACTCAACTTGGGTGGTTGCAAGAGTTTCCTTGAGGTCTTTGTACTTCTCTAGAAGTACATCTTCCCTAGCTTTATCATCTTTGATTTGGCATTTAAACTTGTAAATCTCATCATTTTTATCTTTTAGAACAACCTCAAAATCAGCTTTTCTTTTGGAAATAGTGTGCTCAAGCTCAAGATTTTTATCTATTAAAGCTACATTTGCTTCTCTAATAGAAGCAAATGCTGCTATGCATGACTCTGAACAAAGCTTGGCTTTTGCCTCAGTGGATACCTGAGATGAGGCATTTGATGATGACCCTTCAGCAGAATCAAGGGCCATCAGAGCAAGATTTCCAAAAGGTTGATCACCACCATGTTGACCAGCACCTTGGAGTAGTGGTTCCTGACCAGATAGCTCTTCTGGTAGACTACTCCAGTCAACAGCAGTTGGGGTGAAAAAGCTTTGTTGTTGAGGTTGTGTGTGATGATGAGATTGGGAAGATTGGGGCTCTGGAAGAGCATGAGGTGGTTGAGCCGAGGGTGCTTGAGTTTGACCAGACTGAGGCATGTAGTAACAGGGGTAAGGATATGGCATATGACCCTGTGGCACAAAATAAGCAGGTGGTGCTTGTGCCTGAGATGGATGGGAAGAACTGTAGGAAGGTTGCCCTTTGTGCTGTGAGCTATTGCTGGGAAAAGTCACAAAGGGTGCAGATGAGTTAGATCCAGATGATCTACACTCTCTTGCAAAGTGTCCAAGCCTTTGGCACTTGTGACACCTCAACTTGCTCTTGTCAAAACCAACTTTGGTTTTGCCAGAGAGTCCTGGGAATTTCCTACCAGTTCTTTTGTAGAACTTCTGAGAGCGGATATTTATCATTGCCATTTGGTTCAAAATATCCATCTCTTCCAGATCATCATCTGGAATGCCCTTCAAATCCTCCATCAGAAAACACAAGTTGTCACCACCACCTCCTGAACTACTAACACCAACAAAAGCTTGTTCTGAGTTGGTAGAGAAATCAATATGCTCATCATAAGAACTTTCTGATGAAGCATATTCTGACTCATGACTTATCAAGGCAGCATTACCTTGGACAAAGTCATCAGCGAGCTTGCCAGAAGAGGACAGCTTCCTCTTTTGCTCTATCTCTCTCTCAAAAGTGAGCAACTTCCCATGAAGTTGGGTGAGAGTTAGAGTTTCCAGATCAGCACTGGAGCGTAGGACAATGGTATATGTGTCCCATCTCTCAGGCAATGACCTGAGGAACCTGTTGTTCATCTGGCTTTTGGAGTACTCTTGTTTAACCATCTTTAGCTCAGAGATCAAACAAGAGAACCGCTCATATTACTGGGTCAGAGTCTCACCCTTTCTATATGAGAATGTCTCATATTGTTGGGCGAGGATTTCCCTATTGTTTGCTAAGACCGAATCAGTTCCTCCAAATTGTTCCTTTAGAGCAACCCATAGGTCATGAGCAGACTCATGATGCAAGAGCCCTGAATATATCTCGTTTGGAATGGCCATGGCTAAAATTCCATGGGCTCTAGCATCAATTTCGAACAGCTTTAGATCTTCGTCCGAATATTGTTCAGGTTTCTTCGCAACCTGTTCATTAGATTCCGGGACGCTCACCATAGGCTTGTATGGCCCATGCACCACTGACTTCCAACAACCAGCACTGTTGACAGCCAAGTGGTGGAGCATACGTCTTTGCCATATGTTATACTCGTTCCTAACCAGCATCGGAGGCTTGGTTGCGGAACCAGTATTGTGAGGATCATTGGTTGGTGTTGTCATCTCAGGTTTTAGTCAAAAACAAGTTTAAACACGACAAACGTAACTCAAACCACCAAAAGACCTCAAGATTTTGGCCGAAAACAGCAGAAACTCACTCTCTATGGCTAATTCTTGCAAATTGCTAATTCGATCAAACTGAGAGATCAAAAGATCAGTTTCAAATGATCAATAATGAAATCGATCAATGATTAATCCGCTCTGATACCATTTGACAGGATCTCAGCCTCTCGGTTGATCAATTAGATTATGTTTGCAGCGGATTTAGCACATTAATTAGCAATTAAAGCAAGAACATAAAAGATATTTCAATTAAAAGCATAAACATAGAGAGAGAAGAGTTCTGCGAAACAATAAATGTTCTATTGGTTGCACGTTTCGGCAATTAAACAGTATGGTTACCCATCCTTTTATAGGCGGCAAAGGATGGGTTGATGTCCTTTTCTGACATCACTGAATATTCAAATTACAACTGACAAAAACATAAAACTACTGAAGATGTCAACAACTGACATCTTCTTACAAAAGTTCCTAAGTACTGACAAAAAGAAACTACTGACACTATAACAACTGAAGAACATGCTCTTCAGTTGTTGTACAATTACTGAAACAAAATAAACTACTGAAAAAAGAAAAACCACCACAACAACTGAAGAAGACTTCTTCAGTTGTTATGACAAACTCTGAGTCTTCAGTACTTGGTCTTCAGACTTGGCTTCGGAAGATGTAACAGCTTCGGAAAATATACAACTGATGACTTCAGTAGATATCATGAGTTGTTGTCCTCAGTCTTTTTCTTCAGACTTTGCTTCGGAAGATAGAACAGCTTCGGAGATGTAACAACTGATGACTTCAGTAGATATCATCAGTTATTGTCTTCAGTCTTTGTCTTCAGACTTTGTGCTTCGGAAGAAGATCTTCAGTTCTTTAGTTCTTCAGCTTTTGATACTTCAGTACTTGGTCTTCAGTACTTGAAGTCTTCAGCTGTTGTTCTTCAGTTCTTTGATCTTCAATCTTTGTTCTTCAGACTTTGTCATAACAGCTGAGGCTGGGGCTAATATGCTCTCGAGTCTGACATTCAAGCAGAGAACACAATAGCTGATGGGAGTCTTCAGATGTTCTCGTCTGACATTCAAGCAAGAGAACACTATAACTGATGGGAGTCTTCAGCAGTTGTTGCAGTGGCATGTGGGACTTAGAGGTTTTCTTGATCTGGGCTCATTGGTTCTTTTGGTCCAACAAGTTGTCGCACTTGCTCATATTACCAAGATCACTTTCTTTGCATACAATTGGAAGGGGATTACCCAATGCCCAGTGTGAGCTATCATTGGCCGAGATTTGCATATCAACAAGCACTAGAATGGCAAAATATGTATGAGATCGTATAAATAATTACGTTAGAATAACGGATCGTCAAAGAGGCACCAATGCCTCCTGTAAGTTATCATTCTCCGATACTTTATCATATTAATGAAGATCCCTTTATTTGATGATGATGATGATGATGATGATGATGATGCTGATGATGATAAAATAATAGTACAAATAATAGAAATAATAGAAATAATAATATATTAATAATAATACTACAAATATAGTAACAATAATAATAATAATAGTAATAAAAATAAAATAATAATATAGTAATGATAATAGTAATAATAAAAGGTTACGGTTTGCCCAAACCGTGACCCCTTTGTTCACATGTGGCGTTGTGGAATGAAGCTGTCACAGTTTGTTGACACAAAGTGTCACGTGGTGACCTAACCGTCACACCAGTCACACCCCAACCTTGACGGCGGAAACGTCGAGATGTGAGGTTTAAGATTGTTCACAGCCACATAACGCTATATTAAAGGTAAATATTAATATTATAAGTTTCAACAGGAAATACAAACATGAGTCTCAAACATGAAATGAGTCCAAACATAAATCAAAACATAACATTTTATTTGTTTAACTAGGTCCACGTCTTAGTTTTATTGCAAGCTTCAAAAGACCACTTTAAACTTGGGGGTTACCTGAAACATGATAAAAATAAAAGGTCAACTAAAAATAGTTGGTGAGTTTCCAAGGTTTTCATACATAATATGATAAGTTACAAGTAGCAATTCATGTCATAGGTATAAGCTAGTAAGGTTATAGAACACATATCGTTACAACCAAACCTCGACTTGACTACAAGTATATAAGATTGGCTAAGTGTATTTGGTTCCCTAGTGCACAAGCATACGGCTCCTAGGAGTCGGCAATACATCGACTTTAGCACCAAATAGGCTTGTCAGGCCCAAGATCTAAGACGTCGCCAGGCTAGCAATAGTTAATGATTGTAAACAAACTATGTATCTCATATAAACACTTACAACACACAAATAACCATGACAAAATAATAAGATGAATTGCAAGTGCTTTACAAGTCTCAAACGTTTATAAGTGTGTGATGTATAAGTATTATGTTTCACCCCAAAATAGTGTGAAAAATGTAAAAAGGGGTAAGGAAAACTCACATGGCAGACAAGTATGTAGTGAAGTTTAATATGACGTTCCAAGATGTATCGTCACAAGATACCTAATATATAAATATTACAAGATTTTAGGTTGATAACAAGGTTAATGATTTAGTGCGAACTAGGGTTTTAAGTGGACTTTTTGGGGCGTGTCAAATAATTATGTTCAACGTTTGGAATTCATTCATATTCACTTGGTAAAATATATATTCATATGTTTATACTATGATTAGAAAGGATACACTTATAATAAATTTGAGAAGTTTATATATATAAGCTTGAATAACGTTTATTACTAAAAGAAATAAGTACAAGTTAAATATACTTCTTAAAAAGAACGTTTGGGCCAATTTATTGGTCTTTATTTATAATCCATTTCACAAGAATTATTCCAAATCAAACTCTGTTTAAATATTTCAAGAACATATCTATTTAAACTTAGAAAATTATAGGAAATTATTGGTGGCTTTTATAAATATTCGGTGTTTATAAAATTAATCAAAAATCAACGATAATGTAATGACTATTACTAATTTAGTGTTTTCAACTATTAAAATTGTCATTTTTTTTTTTTTTTTATGAAAATGAAGTAGTTATAATATTGTTACTAACATTTATAAATAAAATTTGCTTAAGTGTTTAAAGAAATAAAATAAAAATTACATAGATACCTTCTAAATAAACAAATTTATAAACCAATTTATAATTTATTAGGAATTTTATATAGCCTTTTTAAAGGCTAAAACCTTTAAAAAATTGCATGAGGGTGCCCGGGTTCGAACCCGGGACCTCATGGATGGAATGCAAGATGCTAACCAATGAGCCAAGGCTCTCAGCCACGTTCTTTTAGGCTTTTAATTGTGTAATACGCAACTTCCAACAACCCCAAATTCCATATAAACCCTAGAATCATTTAACCCCAAATCGAACCCCAAATCGTTGGAATCAAACAAATTAAG